>JZKD02S0319036.1:0-19554 GCA_000966675.3 Picea glauca | reverse complement strand
CCATTCTGCATTTTATCTCTTGACTTTCATGAGTCGACCATCCCAAGAATCCAGTCAAGTTCAAATTCAAAATCATTGAATTTTTGTGCATGATGATAGAGATCCTCCAATATTTCCCCAATGGCATGTTGAATACCTCAGAGTAGTGAGTCTTACCCTCATATTGTACTCCTACCTGATTTTTGAATATTTTGAAGTTATTTCTCAAGCTTGAAGTCATCATCTCTAGCCACATGCGTCGATGCTTCTTGAAGATGCATATCATATTGTACTTGTATATTTTCAAATGATCTTGAGATGTAGATCCATTGTGTATTGTTCACGGATACACTTTATACAGACATTTATATTTTGTCTAGTAGTCATATATGACATGGATCTACAATGTACTTGATTGGTAGCCATTCTTAGTTCATCTCGAGCATAGGTATGCCTGCCTCGAAGAGATTATCATTATTTTGCAAGTGGCACACTCACGAACACTCGTCTTGGTCTCACTCAACTCTGTGCCTTCCCACTATGTAAATATATTATAATCTATTTCAGCTATCAGTTTCTCTTCTGACCTCATACATTAGGGGGCATATGTTATAGTTCAAAATTCCATAGCTGTGCATACAAGACATTGCCCCATCCATTTACATACTTTGTCAAAATATTGTTGAGGCTTCCTTTTAAAAAACCATTTTTTGGATAGTGTACGTGCCCTGTTGTACTAATATCCCACGTACACATGTGTGATGCATGCTAGTTATCCCACATACACATGTATGTTGCATTCTAGTTAGTCCATGTACACACGTCTATTGCATTCTAGTTAGCCCAAGTTTACCTCCAAAAGTTGCAAAAAATATAAAATTGCACAGAATTCGGTGAAGTTTACGGGCTATGGAGGGTTTCCTAAACATTTTACCACTTGTAGCTCATCCCCAAACTAAATAACCATATTTTTTCTCATATTAAAAGAGGTCTTGGGGAGTCATTTATGAACATGATCAAGAGAATTAAAAAACTCTCCCAAAATCCGTTCCCTTTCTTAGCCCAAGATTTTCATCCCATTATGAGTTTTAGCCTCAAACTTCCCCTCAAGCCTTTCTCCTTATGCAACCCTTCCTCCTTCCCTTGGTGATATGTTGGTTGTGAGAAGCTAATGTGGGATTGATGCACTTGGAGCCACGACATAGGATCCTCAACTTGGTTTGTGGAGAAGTTGTCGACAAAGGTTCTAATCCTTTTTATATTGAAATTGAATAAAAGAGTTTATCCTTGTCCCAAAACTCTATGTTTACATGCTTTGTTAATTTGTGCATTTATATCTATGTCTAGAATTTTAAAGTGATTAGTAGAGATTGCATATGTTGTTGCATTGTATTCCTAACCTTTTGCAGGTTAGCTTTGGGAGGAGATTTGTGATCTAGGAGGCGGCAACAAGCAAAAGAGGTCTACACCAACTACAAGGAATAAAGGTGCACTCATTAACTCACTTTCCTTTCTCTCTCATCACTTAGTTTAGATAGTTTTGGGGTATATTAAGGGTAGATCAGTCTTTTAACGGAGTTATCGCTATGCCTTTACCTTAGACCCAGTATAGGGGAATTTTCCCCATAACATACCTTAGACCTAGTATAGGGGAATTTTCCCCATGGAATATACATATACATATACATATATAAGGGTGCACGTGAAAAAGTAAAAAATGAAATGGTGGTTTCAAACCCATGGGTTTGGGTATTTTTCCATGGTATTTGGAAAAATAAAATAAAAAATGGTAGTTAAATATTTAATTAATGGACATATCCCTTCATGAAGGATTATGACAAAGTCAAAAAAGAAAAAGTATGGAGAGAAAATGTGTGTGTGAAAAATGGATGAGAAAATATTGAATATTATTCCAAAACCGAAGAGTTGTGAAATCAGTTTCAGGTCATATTGTAATTTTTGCAATAACATATATTTTGGGATGTTTCAGAACTTGAAATTTTGAAACAACGGAGGATAGATATTGGTGTACATGGGGTAAATATTTCAGATCTTTTTTCACCACACGTTCAGAGATATTCCCTATGGAAGTTAGGGTTCTTGAATTGTCCTAAAGTTAGGGAACTTTTGCTATAACTTATTTTTGGGGATATTTCAGACCTTGAAATTTTGTAGGGGCGAAGGAGAGATATCTGGGTACATGTGGTAAAACTTTTATATATTGGTTCACTAAAATTTTGGAGATATTCTTTATGGAATTTAGGGTTCCCGAATACTCTTGAAATCAGGTTCAAACATGTCAGTTTGGAATTTTCACTATAACTTGTTTTTTGTGACTCTTCAAACTATGAAATGTTTATAGAATAAAGGATACATACATAAGTACCTCGGGTAAAAATTTCAGATGTTGGTTCGTGTAATTTTAGAGATATTATCTTTATAATTTAGGGTTAAGGAATTCTCCTAAAATCGATTTCAAACAGGTTAGTTTGGAATTTTCACTATAAATTTGTTTTTTTGGATTCTTCATACTGTGAAATTTTTACATAACAAAGGTGACATATAGAAGTACCTCAGGTAAAAAATTTAGATGTTGGTTCATGGTATGTTCTGAGATATGATCTATGAAATTTAGGGTTTTTGAATGGTCCTGAGACCATTTTCAAACAAGTCAATTTGACATTTTCACTATAACTTATTTTCTAGGACTCTTTAGATTGTGAAAATTCCATAGAACACGGAAGACATACAAAAGTAACTCAGGTAAAAATTTCATAATAAATTTGCAAAATTGGATACATGGCATGTTGTACAAGTTATTTCTTGGGATGAGGCCCAAAACTGCAAGATTTGGGAAAGTTTCCATTTGGAAATTCAAATTTTGGTCAGACCTGGTAAAGGAAGAAGTAGTGATTAGACTTGGTGAAGGTAGAAGTAGTGAGTATAATTGGTAAAGGAAAAAGAAGAAAGAAGACCTGATGAAGGTATAAATAACAAGTAGACTCAGTGAAGGTTGGTGCAACTCATAGATTGTTGTCTCTTGCGAAGTTGGTGCTTAGAAATGGGGATCGACGTCTCCAATAGAATAGAGTCTATAAATATATGCAATATGTTGGTGTCTCTTACTAAGTTGTTTCTTGGTGGTGGGGATTGGTGTCTACGAAGATCTTCAAGAGATTGGTGTCTCTTGCTAAATTAGTGCTTAGCATTGGGGATCAGTGTCTCTAGTAGATTGGTGTCTACAAAGATATGTAATAGTATGTTGGTGCCTACAAATATTTGTAACAATATTTTGGTTCCTACAAATAATTATAAAGATAATTTTTGTGGTTTTCTCCTGAAATGGTTTTCACATAAATCTTGTGTTCCATGTTTTTCATTTAATAGATCTCATATGTGATTATTTTATTATGGTTGATGAATGTTTGAAAAAAGTAAAAAAATGTCCAATATTGATTCACACCCCCCCCCCAAGGTGTAAGTGTGTGCTCAGCAATCAGTATCAGATTGATTTCCTTCAAAAATAGTCTAACCATTGGAAGGTAGATCTTGAGAGAACACATGGTCGGCCAAGAAGGTTTCTCCACAAATAGGGATCTGTCGTTTGATGGAACAAGCTATGAATTTTGGAGAATAAGGATGAAAACCTATCTAATGGCTCTTAGTTTTAATATTTGGAAATCATTCATGACTAGTTATACATCCCTAAAAAATCCACCAACAGATGTGGCCAGGAAGAAGCCCAATGAATGTTGGAACATCAAGCATTGATGTTTCATCACACATATCTTGGGTTCAATTGATCAATAGGTCGATCTACATATGGATGCAATCAGTCGGGAGATTGACCATCACACCACACCAGTCATTCGAGTAGTCAACATTCCTATCGATCGGATAGTCAACCAACAGTCGAAGATAGATAGGTGATGGATCTACCAACCCAACAATCAACGAACAGTTGGACATGTCGGAGGTCGGGTTGAGCCCTATTGAGCTTAATCGACAGAGTGGATTTTGTAGAGTCAACTCTAACATTCGGTGGTTACATGTGGAAAATATCTTCTAGATTCTATGGAAATTAGTTATATCTTGAGGCTATAAAAAGAAACCCCTTGGGTTATTATAAATTATGTGGATTGATATTGTGCAACAGATCATGCGGATCAATATGTACAACACGCACTGTGATGTTTTGATCAAAGTGCGATCTTCTTAAGTGTTGTAATGGTGTCTTTAGACACCACCTCTTATATTCAAAACAAATTATTCCTCTTTGAGTATCTATAGTATTGTGTCCTCTATTTCACATCATGTTCCACCCTATTCCCCAACATGGTATCAGAGCCAATTATTTGAAACCTTGACCCGTTATCTGCAAACCTTGCTGAGTCATATTTGTTGTGTGATTGACTATGGCATGATGGTTTGTTGATTGGAACTTTGAAACATACCAGTCTATCTAGATATTGAAGATGGCTTTGAAGATTGATCATGTTTTTTTGAATGGACAAAATTATATTGTATGGGCATCATATATGGAAACCCTACTAAAAAGTAAAGGATTGGGGCAGTATACAAAAGTGGTGATTCCATATCCAACAGATGATCAGGAAAATTTTGTTGTTGTTGGAAAGAAGGATGAGGCTGTAGGAGTCACTATGACCTACATCTTGCGAGAGATTCTTTTTCACCTTAGTGGAATCAAATTTCCTCATCAAGTCTGAAAGAAGTTGAAGACCTTGCTTGACCGAGTCGAAGAGAGTCGTGTCATGAAGTTGGAGAAAGAGTTGATCTCTCTCTATCCCCATTCCTTTGGGAGAATGGAGGACTATTTGGTTCATGTTAACAAACTCCAGTTGAAATTGAGTGAATGTGGAAATAATTTTCTGAATAAGGATGGAAAACTCATCGAGCTGGTCTTGATGAAATTAAGAACACCAATCAATGTGTTCGTGTCAAATTTTTGCACCAACAGGAAAGCACACAAGGAAGATGGTAAGGATTACACCTTTGAATATGTCTATGGTGTTTTAATTATTAATCATCATAGATTTTTTGGAGAAGGTAAGGTTGGTGGTAGACCCTAGGCCCACTAGCTCAAGGGAAAGGGCAAGATAGATTCTAGGAATAGAATGCAATCTCATGTTTATGCACAAAACCCTGCATACCATGACCAGGGACCTCAAAGAAAACCACAATGAAGTCAAAAGAAGAAGACATGTCATTATTGTGGAAAGGTTGGACATGTGGAGAAAAATTTCTATAAGAAGAAAGACAACTTAGAGGAGAAGTTTAAAATCCTTGAAGTATATGTGTCTATTGTTCGTCAACCCGCTAATAATTCCACTTTCCAAGTCGAGAACTCTCAAGCCTCGTTGTCTCATTCTGCATAGAATGAATGAATTATTGATTTTGGGTGCACTCACTGTATGGCTAAGGATTCCACT
The DNA here is from genome assembly GCA_000966675.3 of Picea glauca. Lineage (NCBI taxonomy): Eukaryota > Viridiplantae > Streptophyta > Pinopsida > Pinales > Pinaceae > Picea > Picea glauca. The sequence goes on along the minus strand of JZKD02S0319036.1, from coordinate 14,125 downwards.
TTATTCATGAGACTTAATAAATCTAAGGAGAGTAAAATATATGTTGTCGATGATTTTTCTTTGGATGTTTCTGGTCAGGGTGATGTTGCTTGTCGACATGGGATTTTTTTTTATGTTTCTCATGTGTCAAATCTCAATGCCAATATGTTGTCTATTTCTTAGTTGACACAGACAAGTAAGATTGTGCAATTTTTTCCACATCAATTCTATTTTCATGATTTGAATAAAGGGAATTCAATTGTTTTTCGTGGGATTCTCAACCCAATGGACAGTTTGTACAATTCAAATTACTCGAATTGACCTGAATCGAAATCATTTGCACTTGTTGCTCACAATGATGAGAGAAGTTGAATTTGGCATGAATGACTCGAACATCTGAATTTCTGAAGTCTGCAGGCACTGGAAACTCAGATCATGGTTGTTGGTTTTCCAAAGGTGTTTCCTCCTGAAGGAGTCTATAAGGGTTGTGTTCTTGAGAAGCATCATCAGGTACCATTCGACTCTAGAAAAGTGTGGCGAACATAGAACCTACTATAATTGGTTCACAGGGATGTTTTTTACATCAATCTACTTTCACTGGAAGGTGTGAGCTACAATTTTACTTTCAATGATGATTTCTCTTACTTCACATGGGTCTTTTTCCTAAAAAATAAGAACCTTGTCTTTGAAAAGTTGAAGGAGTTTTGGTCCTTTGCTGAAAAGAAATGTGGTTGACCAATAAAATTATTGAGATCAAATAATGATGGTGAGTATGTAAATCAACCCTTTGAAGAATACATACTTCAATCTGGTATTAACTAGAAGCGGTCGATTCCTCACACAACTCAGTAGAATGGAGTTATAGAACACAAGAATCAGGCGTTAGTCGAAATGGATAGATGTATTTTACAAGATAAAGTCTTGCCTCCGCGTTTATGGGATGAAGTGATCTAATGTGAAAATTATCTTCTCAATCACATCTTGACTCGATTTGTTCCTTCCATGACTCTGGTAAAATAATGGTATGGGAAGAATCCTTCATTCGACCACCTCTGTGTGTTTGGATGTGCTTCCTAGGATCACATTCTAAATGATTTCACAAAGAAGTTGGATGAAAATAGCCATGCTTGTATCATGATGGGATACTCTAAAGAGTTGAAAGACTATCGATTATTTGATATTATCAAACAGAAAATCATTCTGCAGCATAATGTTCGGTTTGATGAGAAGTCTTCTGGTGTTAAGTTGTTGAATGCATCTTTTGCATTACTACAGGATGATCCCTTTGGTGTTTTATCTGAAACTAGTGCTCATATTCCATTCTTCAATCCTTTGAATGAACAATGGAACTTTCTCCCAGTTTTGACTAGACCAACAATCTTCAAGTTGACTAGTCCATCATCCTCTATTTTGACTAGTCTGTCGATTGAAGACTGTTCGTCGATTGAAGACCCTCTGACTTCCGATCGACCTGATGAAGTGTATCATGGTTCAATTGTTCCTTGTCTAACCTAATGGGATTCCAAGACAATTTAAGTTATTGGAGTTGATGTTCGAGATTCCTCCTATGGATGTTAGACTCGAAGTCAAAAGAAACATGGAAGCATTACCTTGATGACTTGTGTTCTTGAAACCTCAGACCTTGTTACCTACTCAAATGTTGAAGGATGGCCTGAATGGGAGCATACCATGAAGAAAAAAAATTATTTTTGGTTGAAGAATCGGACTTGGGGCTTGTTTCCTTGACTATAAGGAAAGAACATTGTGAAGTGTTGATGGGTCTACAAGACCAAATTTACCTCTGAACGGGTTGTTGAGAGACATAAAGCATGCCTCATCGTGAATGGATTCTCTCATGAATAAGGTATCAACTACATTGAAACCTTTTCCCCCATTGCAAATATGAACTCCATTCAATCGATTCTTTCTCTTGTTGCTCGTTTTGGATGGAAAATCCATCAGATGGATGTGAAGAGTACCTTTATTCATGGAGACCTATCTGAAGAAACTTTCATAGAACAACCACCTAGATTTTTGATAGATTCGGATCTAGTTTTTCAACTCAAGAAGTTTCTTTATGGTTTAAAGAAGGATTCCCAAGCCTGGTATGCTAAGATAGATAGTTCTTCCTTCGACTTGGTTTCAACTGGTGTGAATCTTATCAGAACCTGTATGTTCTCCACACCAATGGAGACACTTTGATTATTGTTGTATATGTAGATGATTTACTCATTACTGGAAATAATATGCTATCATCCTTAGATTTAAGAAAAAACTTGTTGACTCATTTGATATGGAAAACCTTGGCACTCTACATTATTTTTTGGGTCTTCAAGTATTACCACTTTGTGATGAATTTTTCATTTCTCAGTCTAAATATGTGATGGATCTATTGACACATTTTAAGATGGTTTATTGCAAACCTTGTGCTAATCCTTCTTAGTCTGGAGTAAAGCTTACTAAAACATGTCTAACATTTGCAGTCAATGCTACACTTTATTGACAATTGTTCGGCAGTCTTATTTATCTTACTCATAGTTGACCTGGCATTTCCTTTATTATTAGTGTGGTTTCTTGGTTCACACAGGACCCCATAGAAATCAACTGGAAAACAATCAAACAAATTGTTTTCTATATGAAGGGTATTGTTATCCCCTATTTATAGGGACAACTAAAGAGATTATGTCTCAAGGCCCTCAGGTTGCAAACATGGAGTACCGAGAGACAGATCACTGACAATGCCCTCATGCATAGATAGAGACCCACTTCACCAACATGCATCCTCGATCCATCATGATGGAATTCACCACACCACCTTACTTCTGGAAGACAATGTGGCTTTCTCTATGAGTTACAAGTCAGGTATTGTGGTAAGTGTCACTTTAATACTTGAGGTATTTGAGTATGTTTCATTTAAATCTTCTTTCGATTATAGAACTTTTTCTTGGAAATTTTACTATTTTCCCTGTTTCACCTTGGTGGTTAACATTGTTCCCTAGTAAGTGATAACCCTTGGTGATGAGTTTTCTACTACGAGGTCCCCTTGATGATTCATCATTCCATTCCTGATCATACTTATCATTTTTCACACTTCATCTTTTTCACCTCCTTATATTTTGGTATTTTCAAGTGTACTGACCCAAGAAGGGACTATACCTCATTTCATGGGAAGAAGGGGATGAAGTCCTAGAGGGAATGTAGCTAGAAAAATATAAAATCCAAAACTATAACCTTTCAGATGCTCTCCCAAAGAGGTCTTGAGAATGATGAAACTTTTCTCCTAAAATATAAAAGACATACAAGAAACAATTTCACATATATAAATGTCCCACTTGTTGAGGGATCTACACAAGTGTGTTATACCCTTTGCTTTACCCACATGGCACTATGTGTACCTCTGGCTTCAAGCAACATTGTGATACTACCTCCAAGTTTTATGTTACCCATTTGGAGTACCCAATTATTCTAGACTTAAATAAATTAATGGAAAATAAATGGGCTTGGAAAAAGGGTGCATTGAAAACGAAGGTGCAACACACCCTCTACAAGTGCACCCATAAATGAGACAATATGAACCCTTGTATGTCATGAACCCCATGTTAAACAATATTACCCCATCCACTTCATCTTCTTCACATGAATTAGAGAGGGTTCACCCGGGAAACACTCATTGACTCGAGGAATGACTCACCCAATAGGTCACCTTGACAACCCTCCCATACCTAAACTTGGAAAAATGCATAGGATATTTGAGCACTTGTTTAATTTGATGATATAGTTTTAATGCACATGTTTATGTGGCTCTTGTATTAAATGTGATTTTACTTACCATGATACATTTGACTTGAGACACTTGGAGGGTGCACTCATATGTCTTTGTAGGACCTTGTTTGATGGACGTTTGGGAGGAACAAGCACATATTGGGCCTTCATTGGGGTATAAAGACCATAGGTTGGATGCCATGACCTAGACTTTGGAGGCAAGGGAGGAGAACTTGGATTTGACACCTAGCCATATCTATCCCAACGACTTGCCTTTGGAGGCTAAAACGTTACATTTTGGGCCTTGATGTCTTGACTAGGGCTATGGTTTGGTCACGGTGATGATGACTTGTTGGAGTATTGGCATGTTTTTATGAAGGTAATACCTTGCACCATGGATACAAGGCCTTGGGAGGCCCAACGAATTCAACTTCAACCTCAACGACTTGCTAAATATGCCAAGACATCACCCTTAGGGTTTCTTTTTGTGAAAAATTCAAGTTAAAATCAAATTACTTTGTACAGGGGAAAGATAAAGAGGGTGACCTCCTTATTTTCTGGTTTGCCCTAACTAAATGTGGACAAACACATTTTTTAGGTTTTGTATAAATAAATATCAAATTCATTTCATTTTTAACATAACTCTCTCATGTGAGAAGACCTACTTGGCTGATTTTTTTCCCCTCTTGGGAAAAAATCATCTCTCTCTATCTTATGCTATGGTTTATACTTGTCTTATGGAGCTAAGTGGTGTGATATATCTTGGAGGCTATTCTTTTTCTATCTTGATGAAATTTTCTTGGTGAATAAGGGTTTATCTTGCATTTCTCTTGGAATTGGGAAGAAAAAACTACATATTGTTAGTTCTTCTTTTTTATTTCATGGTTTTTCTTGGATAGATCCTTGGAGGAGTATAAGGGAATACATCCTCCACCGATTTTATCATTATTTTTTGTTGAATAAGCCACTGTGAAGGTTTCTAAGAGGATTAAAAGGGCTTACACCCTGTTAGATTTACCTTATTAGGGATACTTTCTCTAGGGAGTAAAAGGGATTACACCACTAGAGAAATGGTAGACCTAACCTAATACAAGAATACTCTATAACCCATTTGGAAATGCACTAACCTAATTATGCATTGGAGAAATAAATTTCTTGCATTGGTACACATGATTTTGAGATATATCAAATTTGTTTAAGTTGGAATCTTTTCTTAGTATCTTAAGCTTGTTCAAGCCACTAAGGTGTCTTGATTGGACTACTAGTTCTCTAGTTATAATAAAATAAAATTTACATCCATTAGGGATGAAGCAAAACACACTTAATCTTTTACTTTAACTTGCTTTTCAACTGTGGAAATTTTCTTGGAAACCACTATTATCATTCTACTGCCTATTAGCTAACTTTTTTATGGTTTCCTTGGTCTTTTTTATGGTCAAAATGTTTTTTTGTAGTAAATGTTTGCTACATCCACTTGGATGTTACTATAATTCTCTGAAAACACTATCTAACATCCTTATTTTACCATCAAAGTTTGTGCTAAAGTATTGGAACATTATCTACTTGTTTAGTGATTCATTGTCCAATAACTATTTGATAATTTTGATGGTTAATTGAGCAGTAAAAATCTATTATTCTTGCTCATATATATTCTTGTTTACTACTGCAATATTGGACAACAATATTCTCTTGCTTTTCCACTTGATTATTAATATTGTATCTTGGTCATTTTTCTTGTCTCAAACAGGTTTGACACTTTGGTGCAGGTACTCAAGTTTTTGGCAACCATTTTCCATATTGAGACTCATTTCCAAGCTCCCATCCTTATTCCATCATTTACCTAAGGGGTTCCTCTCATTATCTTTCCATCCTCCGTCTCAATCCCCCCTAAAATCACCAAGATTATCCCTTTATGTAGTATTTAGCCTTCACTAAAGCGAGGGGAATACCTATATAAGGTGATAGAGGGTAGGTATTCCCATAGGTTCCCCACCTTTGTAGATCGGTTCAGACTTTTCCCAACCTACAATCTATGTGATAACAAGTACCACTCATTTTGGTATCAAGTATTGTCGAATTTCATATTCGTTAGTCGACTACACGGACTCCGACTGGGATGACGACAATGATGATCATAATTCCACTTCTAGATATGTGTTTTGCTATATCATTGGATCTTTGGTGTGGTCATGTAAGAAATAGAAGGTAGTCTCCTTGTCGACTATAGAAGCATAATATCGTGGTGTCATTCAAGCAAGTACTGAAGCCATTTGGATACACCAAATTTTGGGAGAGATTGGCCTTCAAGTTCATACCTTGACTACAATCTACTGCGATAACCAAAGTGTCATATAGGTTGCTCACAATCCTTTTTCCCACGGTAACATGAAGCATTTTGAGCTCCATGCTCACTACTTAAGACAGTTGGTTTATGCAAATGTCATCTCTCTTGAATATTGCAAAACAAAATATCAATTTGTTAATATCTTCACCAAACCTTTAGCTGAATCCATATTTTTCAAGCTTTGCACGATTATTAGGCTTCAGGAAGCTACAATTATGGGGGGGGTTCTAGTAATGTAATTTCACCTTTTGAAACTCCATAAATGTGTGTTGATGGGGAGTTGTTGGAACATCAAGAAATGATGGTTCATCACACATCTCTTGGGTTCAGTTGGTCAAGAGGTTGACCTACATATGGATACAGTCGATCGATAGGTTGACCTACATATGGATACATTCGTTCAGGTGATCGACCAACACACTACACCAGTCGATCGAGTATTTGACATGTCTATCAGTCGGATAATCGACTAGTAATCGAAGAGATTCGGGTAGTGGATCAACCAGCCTAACAATCGACTACAAGTTATACACGTAAGTGATTGGGTCTATTAATGTCGAGTCAACTCGACATAGCATATTTTGCAGAGTTAACTCTAACAGTCGATAGTTACATGTGGACAAGATCTTCCAGATTATACGGAAATCAGTTAGATCTTGAGGCTATAAAAAGAGACCCCTTGGGTCATTATCAATTATGTGGATTGAGATTGTGCATCAAATCATGCAAATCAAGATGTACAACATACACTATGATGTTCTAATCACAGTTCCCTCTGATTAAGTGTTGTAATAGTTACTATAGACACCACCTCTTATCTTTGAATTTTTTTATTATTCTTCAAACATCTACAGTATTGTTTCCTCTATTTCACGTTGTGTTCCACCCTATTACCCAACAGTGAAAATAATGGAAAATCCATGAATTTTGTATTGTTTTCTCTATCAAAACTTATGTTTATCAAGGTGATGCAATGTGGATCAGCAAAAGAATCATGGGACAAGACTCAAAACATCTATGAAGGTGATGACAAGGTTAAGATGGAAAATCTCCAAACTCATAGAAGACAATTCAAGAGTCTGAAAAATGAAAGATGAAAAATGTTGCAACCTATCTCCTTCGTGTGGACAAAATTGTCAACACCATCATAGGACTTGGGGAAAATCTCAAAGAAACGATGATTGTACAAAAGGTGTTAAGGCCAATCCCCTTAAGATTTGATCAAAATCAACGTGGACTTGCTACAACTAGGGAATTTTTATTTGTTGCAAGTGGAGTTCAGACTAGTTTTCCAAAAGAGCAACCTATTGTTGATTGTGTTGAACCAATTGATGAGTTTCTTGTTCCTCACGTTTCATAATTTGAGCATGTTGCTAATATGCCAAGTTGTTGTACTCCTGTAAGTGAAACTAACCCTGAGCCTACTTCCTCTAATCAGCTAACACAAAAATTGGTGCCCTATCATATTCCTCACCATAAAAATCGAAGCAATGGAAATCGTGCTTTAAGATCTTTGCAGAAGAGACGTGAAAGACATAATTGTGGACCAATGCCAACTACCAGGATAGATTTTGGTTGGATTGATAAATGGCCATGGAATCATTGTACAGTTGTGAAATGTTCCTCTTACTTACTAATGATTACCTTGGAAGTGGTTGATCGAGGATCAACCCGACATGACAGTTGACTGGAGTTTTGAATGAGTATTCATTGACTGAGTTTCAAATGGGTTTTTCATCGACTAAAATTTTCGGCAAGAACTGTTGTTTCTATGTATTGATCCCTCAAGTGGGGGATTCTTGAAGTCGTTGATATGTGAACCCAACTAATGTCTTCTTGTTGACTTGACTGTTTCTTGTTGAATTGACTTGGATTCGATGAGACCAATCGAACCATGTTCGACTATTGTTGGAGGTATACTACTACTTATGTTGGATACAAAGACTGTCTGGATTGACATAGCCATATTATCTTGCATTGTTGGTAACAATGTTCAGACTTCTTCAGGAGTGTTGTTTTACCATCTTTGAGTATTTTTTGTAGTCAAAACAAATTAAGAGACATGAAATTGAGAGTAATATCCATCTCATCACTAAGTGCTTAACGAGAAGCACAAGTTTAAGGGGAGAAAACCTTTTCCATTGATGTCAAAGGGGGAGAGTTGCATACAGGGGGACAATTGTAGACAAGGGGAGAATTTTTTCTATGCCCAGTTGACTATGTGTTTCATTGAAAGATTACCATCAATGAAAAAAGGGGATATTGTTGGAATTATTTTCATTGATTTCAAAGGATTAATTTTTTCATTAATCTGATATTGTGGTAGTACATGTATATAAAAAAATTGGTCCATGTGAAAAAATAAAAAGTTAAATGGTGGTTTCAAACCCATGGGTTTGGGTATTTTTCCATGGAATTTGTAAAAATAAAATTAAAAAAGGGAATAAATTATTAATTAATGAAAATATCTCTTAATGAAGGGCTATGAAAAACTATAAAAAGATAAAGTATGGAGATAAAGCGTGTGCGTGTATGAAAAATGGATGAGCAAAGATTGAACATCATTCCAAAAGGGAAGAGTTACGAAATCAATTTCAGGTCATATTGAAATTTTCATGATAACTTATGTTATAGGATGTTTCATACCTTGAAACCTTGGAGAGATTGAGGAGAGATATTGATTTACATGTGGTCAAAATTTCAGATGTCAGTTCTCTATACTTTCGGAGATATTCCCTGTGGAATTTAGGGTTCTTAAATGCTCATGAAATCAGTTTTAAACATGTCATGTTGGAACTTTCACTATAACTTATTTTTTTAGGATGTTTCACACCTTGAAATTCTGCATAGGAAGAAGAGAGACCTCTGGGTACATGAGGTAAAAAATTTATATTTTGGTTTGCTATAAATTCAGAGATATCCTTTGTGGAAGTTTGGGTTCATGAATGCTTCTTAAATCAATTTCAAATAGGTCAATTTATCATTTTCACTATGACTTTGTTTCTCGGACTCTTTAGACTATGTGAATTTTAAAGAACAAATCAGACATATAGAATTACCTCATGTAAAAAAATTATATGTTGGTTCACTGTACTTTCTGATATATGTGTTGTGGAACATGTGGTTATTAAATGCTCCTGAAATCAGTTTCAAACATGTCAGTTTGGAATTTTCACTATAACTTTTGTTTCGGGACTCTTTAGACTATGAAATTTTTACAACACTGAGGAGACATACTAAGGTACCTCATGACAAAAATTTAGATGTTGGTTTGTTGTACATTTAGATATATTCTATGTGGAAATTAGAGTTTCCGAATGGTCCTAAGATCAATTTCAAATGGGTCATTTTGGACTTTTCACTCTAACATATTTTCTAGGACTCTTCAAATTGTGAAAATTTCATATATTATAGGAGACACACACAAGTACCTCAGGTAACAATTTCATAATCAGATTTGAAAAATTGGATATGTGGCATTTTGTACAAGTTTGTTCTTAGGAAGAAGCCCAAAACATCAATCTTTGGGAAAGTTGCCATTTGGAAATTCAAATTTTGGTCAGACTTGGTAAAGAAAGAAATAGTGAGCACACCTGGTGAAGGAAGAAGCAATGAGTAGACCTGGTAAAGTAAGAAGAAACGATCATACCTGGATAATGTAGAAATAGAACACAGACTTAGTGAAGGCTGGTGTAGCTCATATATTGGTGTCTCTTGCTAAGTTGGTGCTTAGTGATGGGCATTGGTGTCTAGAAAGATCTATAAGATATTGGTGTCTCTTGCTAAGTTGGTGCTTAGCGGTGGGGATTGGTGTTTCTATTAGATTGGTGTCTACAAATATCTATAATAGATTGGTGTATCTTGATAAGTTGGTGTTTAGCGGTGNGGAAATCAGTTAGATCTTGAGGCTATAAAAAGAGACCCCTTGGGTCATTATCAATTATGTGGATTGAGATTGTGCATCAAATCATGCAAATCAAGATGTACAACATACACTATGATGTTCTAATCACAGTTCCCTCTGATTAAGTGTTGTAATAGTTACTATAGACACCACCTCTTATCTTTGAATTTTTTTATTATTCTTCAAACATCTACAGTATTGTTTCCTCTATTTCACGTTGTGTTCCACCCTATTACCCAACAGTGAAAATAATGGAAAATCCATGAATTTTGTATTGTTTTCTCTATCAAAACTTATGTTTATCAAGGTGATGCAATGTGGATCAGCAAAAGAATCATGGGACAAGACTCAAAACATCTATGAAGGTGATGACAAGGTTAAGATGGAAAATCTCCAAACTCATAGAAGACAATTCAAGAGTCTGAAAAATGAAAGATGAAAAATGTTGCAACCTATCTCCTTCGTGTGGACAAAATTGTCAACACCATCATAGGACTTGGGGAAAATCTCAAAGAAACGATGATTGTACAAAAGGTGTTAAGGCCAATCCCCTTAAGATTTGATCAAAATCAACGTGGACTTGCTACAACTAGGGAATTTTTATTTGTTGCAAGTGGAGTTCAGACTAGTTTTCCAAAAGAGCAACCTATTGTTGATTGTGTTGAACCAATTGATGAGTTTCTTGTTCCTCACGTTTCATAATTTGAGCATGTTGCTAATATGCCAAGTTGTTGTACTCCTGTAAGTGAAACTAACCCTGAGCCTACTTCCTCTAATCAGCTAACACAAAAATTGGTGCCCTATCATATTCCTCACCATAAAAATCGAAGCAATGGAAATCGTGCTTTAAGATCTTTGCAGAAGAGACGTGAAAGACATAATTGTGGACCAATGCCAACTACCAGGATAGATTTTGGTTGGATTGATAAATGGCCATGGAATCATTGTACAGTTGTGAAATGTTCCTCTTACTTACTAATGATTACCTTGGAAGTGGTTGATCGAGGATCAACCCGACATGACAGTTGACTGGAGTTTTGAATGAGTATTCATTGACTGAGTTTCAAATGGGTTTTTCATCGACTAAAATTTTCGGCAAGAACTGTTGTTTCTATGTATTGATCCCTCAAGTGGGGGATTCTTGAAGTCGTTGATATGTGAACCCAACTAATGTCTTCTTGTTGACTTGACTGTTTCTTGTTGAATTGACTTGGATTCGATGAGACCAATCGAACCATGTTCGACTATTGTTGGAGGTATACTACTACTTATGTTGGATACAAAGACTGTCTGGATTGACATAGCCATATTATCTTGCATTGTTGGTAACAATGTTCAGACTTCTTCAGGAGTGTTGTTTTACCATCTTTGAGTATTTTTTGTAGTCAAAACAAATTAAGAGACATGAAATTGAGAGTAATATCCATCTCATCACTAAGTGCTTAACGAGAAGCACAAGTTTAAGGGGAGAAAACCTTTTCCATTGATGTCAAAGGGGGAGAGTTGCATACAGGGGGACAATTGTAGACAAGGGGAGAATTTTTTCTATGCCCAGTTGACTATGTGTTTCATTGAAAGATTACCATCAATGAAAAAAGGGGATATTGTTGGAATTATTTTCATTGATTTCAAAGGATTAATTTTTTCATTAATCTGATATTGTGGTAGTACATGTATATAAAAAAATTGGTCCATGTGAAAAAATAAAAAGTTAAATGGTGGTTTCAAACCCATGGGTTTGGGTATTTTTCCATGGAATTTGTAAAAATAAAATTAAAAAAGGGAATAAATTATTAATTAATGAAAATATCTCTTAATGAAGGGCTATGAAAAACTATAAAAAGATAAAGTATGGAGATAAAGCGTGTGCGTGTATGAAAAATGGATGAGCAAAGATTGAACATCATTCCAAAAGGGAAGAGTTACGAAATCAATTTCAGGTCATATTGAAATTTTCATGATAACTTATGTTATAGGATGTTTCATACCTTGAAACCTTGGAGAGATTGAGGAGAGATATTGATTTACATGTGGTCAAAATTTCAGATGTCAGTTCTCTATACTTTCGGAGATATTCCCTGTGGAATTTAGGGTTCTTAAATGCTCATGAAATCAGTTTTAAACATGTCATGTTGGAACTTTCACTATAACTTATTTTTTTAGGATGTTTCACACCTTGAAATTCTGCATAGGAAGAAGAGAGACCTCTGGGTACATGAGGTAAAAAATTTATATTTTGGTTTGCTATAAATTCAGAGATATCCTTTGTGGAAGTTTGGGTTCATGAATGCTTCTTAAATCAATTTCAAATAGGTCAATTTATCATTTTCACTATGACTTTGTTTCTCGGACTCTTTAGACTATGTGAATTTTAAAGAACAAATCAGACATATAGAATTACCTCATGTAAAAAAATTATATGTTGGTTCACTGTACTTTCTGATATATGTGTTGTGGAACATGTGGTTATTAAATGCTCCTGAAATCAGTTTCAAACATGTCAGTTTGGAATTTTCACTATAACTTTTGTTTCGGGACTCTTTAGACTATGAAATTTTTACAACACTGAGGAGACATACTAAGGTACCTCATGACAAAAATTTAGATGTTGGTTTGTTGTACATTTAGATATATTCTATGTGGAAATTAGAGTTTCCGAATGGTCCTAAGATCAATTTCAAATGGGTCATTTTGGACTTTTCACTCTAACATATTTTCTAGGACTCTTCAAATTGTGAAAATTTCATATATCATAGGAGACACACACAAGTACCTCAGGTAACAATTTCATAATCAGATTTGCAAAATTGGATATGTGGCATTTTGTACAAGTTTGTTCTTAGGAAGAAGCCCAAAACATAAATCTTTGGGAAAGTTGCCATTTGGAAATTCAAATTTTGGTCAGACTTGGTAAAGGAAGAAATAGTGAGCACACCTGGTGAAGGAAGAAGCAATGAGTAGACCTGGTAAAGTAAGAAGAAACGATCATACCTGGATAATGTAGAAATAGAACACGGACTTAGTGAAGGTTGGTGTAGCTCATATATTGGTGTCTCTTGCTAAGTTGGTGCTTAGTGATGGGCATTGGTGTCTACAAAGATCTATAAGATATTGGTGTCTCTTGCTAAGTTGGTGCTTAGCGGTGGGGATTGGTGTCTACAAATATCTATAATAGATTGGTGTATCTTGCTAAGTTGGTGTTTAGCAGTGGGGATTGGTGTCTCTAGAAGATTGGTGTCTACAAATATCTGTAAGAGTAGGTTGGTGCCTACCAGGATTTAAACTAGTGGGGATTGGTGTCTCCGGTAGGTTGGTTCTTACAAATATTAATAATGGTAGGTTGGTTCCTAAAAAGAATTATAAAGAGAATTTTATGGTTTTCTCATGAAAGGGTTTCCACATAAATATTGTGTTCCATGTTCTGTAGTTAATAGACCTCATATGTGATTTTTTTTCTGATGGTTGATGAATGTTTGAAAAAAAGTTAAAAAAAAATCTTATATTGATTCACCCCCCCCCTAGTATAAGTGTATGCTCAACAAAAACGACAAGGAGGAGACTGCTCTAATACCACTGAGATGGATTTTGAAAGGAATGAAATGGAAAATAGGCAAGTAAATGAAACAAAATAAAGTAAAAAGAATAATATGGCATGAAATCAACTCTTTATTAAATGGAAAAATCCTTAGAACTACATCATGAATGGATGATCTCCTTTACAAATTATAGGTCCATATATATAGTACTTATGAGGTGCCTATAAAAAGAAAAAAATTGTCTTATACTGATTCCCCACCCCCTCTTAGTATAAGTGTATGCTCAACAAAAATGACAAGGAGAGGACTCTTGTAATACCACTTATTCGGATTTTGAAAGGAATGAAATGGAAAATAGGCAAGTAAATGCAACAAAATAAAGTAAAGAGAATAATATGGCAGGAAATCAACTCTTTATTAAATGGAAAAATCCTTAGAACTACATCATGAACTAACGATATCATTTACAAGTGAGAGGCATGTATATATAGTACTTACGAGGTGCCTTGTGGGAGTCATGTATTTTCATTATTTCATTGTTATTTGTTTTATTTTTCAAATACCATATGTAAATACCATGGGTTACAAAACCATGGGTTG
>JZKD02S0319025.1:4895-19554 GCA_000966675.3 Picea glauca | reverse complement strand
ATGGACCCCACAATGCCTCTCAAATACCCCTGTACTCGCTCTATCATCCATCTGGCTACTCTGGTCATCATAAATCTCTGCCCTGTGATGATGTCCCAAAGTGGGGACATTACATCTTGGCAGTGAAAGTGAATTCACATCCTCTGTCACATATATGATTGAAACTAAGAAGATTATTCTTTAAACCATCAAAAAATAATACATCCTGAGCTTTGCTTATTCCATTACTTAAGATTACTAGACCTTTACCTCTGATCTTTCCTCGACCATCATTTCCAAAGGTCACACTCCCTGATTTATTTTCCTTGAGTGATAGGAACTTACTTTTGTCACCTATCATATGACTGGAGCATCCATTGTCAATATACTAGAAGTCTTTTTGTATTTGAGCTGACAACACCAATCCACACTTGTTATCTTCATTCTTCTTCCAAACCTTGATGTTTTCAGCTTTGTTATTTGAATCTGGCTTATAGTTCCTTAAGCGACAGTCTGTAGCTCTATTTCCATAATTATGGAAGATGTAACATTTTGGTTCATTGAATAAAGGATCATAACGATTGTTATGCTTAATCTGCGTCCTTTTCCTAGACATCACATGATTTGCAGTCTGTGTTTGTTTGTTACTTGGTCGTCTCATTCTTTGTTGTGGAAGGTATTTATTCCTTGGTTGTCTTGATTGCTCATGTCTAAATCTTAAAGAACAATTTACATCTTTGTGGCCAAAATTAAAGCAGTAAAAAAAATATCCATAGAAAAAATCTTTGTACCTATAAAAAGGTTGTCTTCTTTGAGCAGGTGGATTTCTTCCATGTTGATGATTTCCTTGAGCAGAGGGTGTATTATTTCTTTGTTCTACAGATTTAGTTCCGGTAGCGTTTCCTTCACTCCTCCTTCGCGGCTGATTCTCTTCCTCTGTTTCTGTAGGTTTGCTGTTGTCAATGGTTGTAAATTTGACAAACTTGATGGATTCGTTTTTGCTTGGCTGACCACTACTTGATCCCTATTCATAACCCAAACTAGTTTTCAACTTTGAATTCCTTTGCTGATTCACAATGGAGGCTAATCCTTCTAAGGCTTTAATACTTGTCAAATTCTGATTATATAAGGCCTGAAATTTCTCTAGATCTTTTCTGACAGTCACTACTTCAGCTTCCAATTTTTCACCTTTTGTTTCATCTTCCTTCAATTGTTGTTTGAGGATGTCTTCAATATTCTTAGCTTCTTCTAACTTAACCTTCAACATATTAATTTCTTTAGCTGGTTCCTTGCATGTTTTCTCATACCTGAGCAGTAACTGTTTTTCTTTTCTTTTGTTTTCTTTGAGTCTATCAATCTCTTACATGGCACTGACAAGTTCTCCTTCAAGATCTACTACTGCTTCACAATCAATGAAATCACTTCTTGTATCTTTAGTTTTTAGATATTCTAAATCTATAATAATGCTATCATTTATTTTATCTTCAATAGAAGAGTCACTACTTTCATCATCCAAGGGATCATCATCATTGTTTACACAAAGGCTTTTCTTCTTAAAATTATTCTCTTTATAGAACTTCTTTTGTTTGTGCTTCTCTTCATCGTCATATGTATGATCATTTATTTTGTGAGGACACTTATATGCAAAATGACCTATCTTACCATAGTTGAAACATTTGAAGGGCAGTTTACCTTTGTATTTTCCTGATCCTTTCTTCAGTCTTCTCACAAAATTTGCTTCAATCTCATCTATATCGGAGTTTTTGTTTTTCTCTACATTAAAAGATGCCTCTCTTGTAGTGGATTTAACACTGGTGATTCTCATTTCATAAGTAGTTATGGTTCCAAGAATTTGATCTAGTGTCAACGTTTTCAGATCAACTATTTCCTCTATAGAAAATACCTTTGAGTTGAATATATCAGGAAGAGATCTTAATATTTTCTGGACTAATGATTCAGCTATCATCTCATGTAGGCCTTTCATAGTGTTGACAAGTTCTTCTATAAGTAAGAAGTACTTATTGATAGTTTCGTCTTCATCCATCTTTAACTGCTCAAATTTCAATCTGTGAGTCTGAAGTTTTGCGTCTTTCACCTTTTCATTACTTTCATAACTACTTAACTGCTTGTCCCACATAAATTTTGTTGAATCATAGTGCATGACTTTGAAAAACTCGGCTTCAGCAAGTCCACTAAGGATGCCAGTCATTTATTTTGCATTAAAGATAAACTGCATCTTATCTTCTTTCGAGGCCAAGACTACATGCTTCACATATCCCATTTCAACGACATCCCAAACATCAACACCCAAAGACATTAAATGTGTTCTCATCCTTATTTTCCAAAAGGCAAAGTTTGTTCCATCAAATAGAGGGGGTCTATTAGTTGAACTTCCATCATGACTAGTCATGTTCAAGATTATGGATCTACCTTTGATCAAAGGCACAGACTCTGATACCAATTGTTGGAAATATAACTGAGAGGGGGGGGGTGAATCACTTATGTATATAATCTTGAAACTTTTTCCCTTTTTTTTATTCTTTCTAGATTATTATTTAATGTGTTTCTGATAACTTAACATTCATAGATATGCAATGATTCATCACATAGACTACATAGAGACACCAATTTTCCTAAGGAAACCCATAAGGGTGAAAACCTCTTCTTCTTAGGATGTCAATCAAGATCCAACTTTCATGTACATCACAGTCTTTAAGCTCCAGCTCAAATATGAGGCTACAACCTTTGATAGAAACCTACAAATTGCAGAGAGAACCAACTCTCAGATTTCTATAGCACCAACTAGATGGAAGCACCAACTCCCAGGTTTCTCTAGCACCCACTAGATGGAAGAACCAACTCCTAGAATATCTTCTAGCACAAACTAGAATTTAGAGGACTGCAATCCTCCCTAGCACCACCCTACCACCCTGACTGAATCTTACAAAAAATTACTTACTTACTCTGTCTCTGATATGGTCTGTTACAACTCCTTGTCTCCTCTTCCTTCTTCATATTCTATACTCTGTTCCGCTTCTGCATCGTTCAGCTTCTATGTTCTACTCTTTTTCCTCCTACGTTCAACACACCCACTGTTCAACTTCTCTTTTGACTTTTATACTCTGTGTTACCTCTTCCTTTTATAATTTGTGTTGCCTATCCATTCTCTTTACTTTTTCACAGATCTCCCCTTTAGATTATGCACTCTCTCTCATCCTGCCCACATGCATCACTATCGAAAAAGCATTCTCTCTTTTTTGTTCTGCATGTCTTTCTCACATCGAGTCCTCTTCCTGATCATCATCGAACTCTTCATCTTCCCTAGCAGTTATTCTAAATCTATTCTTCATTAGCGAGCGTTATCCTGAGATTATCTAGCTTCTATGGCAATCTTAACTCCTCGTATTCTCTGGTAGTTACAGTCAGTCATTTTTGGCTTCCTTGGCTTCTAAGCCCCTTCCTTCACGTGACCATCGACGATGACCAAACGCCTATTCAAAAGTAGGTTCTCGATCTCGGTCTAGTGAGTGCTAGCTCCAATTCACGATATGACCTTGGGAGAAGATCTCATGTGACCATGCGATTGTAGGAGCGTCCAAAGGCGGTTTGGGGGAAACCCTCTTTTTTCTCCACAATTCACTCTAGAGCTCCACGTGTCCTTTCTCCAAAACCATGGTTTTGATTGCAACCTACCTTCAACATTGTAAAGTTTGTGCACCTTCAATCCTCGTAATGTGTCGGGACCATTGATCTCACGATCTTGATGGTGCTCCTAAAATGACAGATCAGATCTAACCTTCTTAAATCAACAGTTGTGATTGATTCCAGCCTTCTGGTCTTTGGGAGTTTCAACTCTCAAATCTTTCTTTTCCCATATGGAAATATTTTTGAGTGGAAGACCTATTGACACCTATCTCTCTGAATCTATGGTCAAGATATCCTCCACGAGTTCGACCTTTGGTACTTTCAATTCTCAAACTCTCGTTTCTTTTGTACGAAAATATTCTGGAGTTGGTGATCTGTAGACACCTATCCTCCTTAATTGACGAATCTGCCTTTACTTCGAGGATTTTACCTCTCAACTAGATCAATAGTCATGTGTTCCCTTTCTTGATCAATGGTCAAGATCTTATTCACTACTCCAAGCTTCGACAATTTCAATTCTCAACCTTCACACTCTCGCAGAACGCTTTTAGCCAAAGTCCACAAATTCCTGCCACGTGTCCTAAAATCAACGGTCCTCGTTTACTTCGAGACTTCGGCCTTCGGGTGATTCAAATCCTCTACACTTTCTTTCTCCCGAAGCATTTCACCCAGAGTACACGATCCGTTGACGTCTGTCCTTCTGTAGATCGATGGTCCTCAGCTCCTTTGACTCTTTGGGAATTTAGGATGATCGTTGTTTCATTCTCCTCTAGAGTGATCACTTTTTCAATAAGTCATAGGCGGTGGAGACCGCTTGCTATTGGTTAACACTTCCACTTACATTGTCCTTCCACTTAACTAGATCAACGATTAAGAATTCACCCGAAGTGATCTTCAGATCAGACGATTGAGAGTGACTTCGGACCTTCTTCCTTTGGGACTTCGGGACTTTTGACATTTGTTGGTGATGAACCTTCCGAAGTAAATCTCTCATAGTGACATAACTTTCTTATGTCACTTGTTGACATGGCACAAGCCAATTTCCTCTTGACACTTTTCATCATCTGATTATGCCATGTGTACTTGCTGACGTGGTCTTCCACATGTCCTTGTTGAGGTGGTCTGCGGACGTGGTCTTCCACATGTCCTTGTTGAGGTGGTCTGCGGACGTGGTCTTCCACATGTCCTTGTTGAGGTGGTATGCTGATGTGGGTGAGACGTGTAGGCAGTGTAGTGGAGGTGGAGGCAGAGCGCAGTAGTGGAGTGTGACATGTAGCGGGTAGTGGAGTGTGACATCGGAGTGCAGAGGTGGTATGTATGAGTGGTTTGGTGGTTTTATCGGAGGGGGGCTTAGGCGGTAAGTGGTAATGAGTGAGGGGGGTCCGAGTTGACAAGAAGGTGACATGTATGAGGGTCCCACATGAGAAATACCACCAACTTGGACATCCCCCCCCATGGTTGAAACCAGAAATATTGGGGGTGGTCCGATATGCCCTGTTGACTGTAGATCTGAGTGCCCGATTATTGACCGTTGAGATTATCACGCCTTCTAACTTATCCTGTCCTTCCACTTATTTTCGATCTGACGACTGACATAAATTTGGGTGATAGAGATCTCATATCTGATACCTTTCTTATCCTGTCCTTCCACGTAAATAAATACGACGACTGAAGGAAATTCGGATGATCGAATTCTCAATCAATTTGCCCCACTTATCCTATCCTTCATTAATTCAATCTGATGGTTGTTGGTCCTCTGGATCGGTGATCCAATGACCACTGTCTCTCTTCCTCCTGAGATTTTGACCTCTCTGACTTTAGAAGGCTTTCTAAGTGTTCACGGCTCTCGACCTTTCCTCCTCCCACAAGTNAAGCTTGCAAAATTTTCCCTTTTTTTTATTCTTTCTAGATTATTATTTAATGTGTTTATGATAACTTAACATTCATAGATATACAATGATTAATCACATAGACTACACAAAGACACTGATTTTCCTAAGGAAACCCATAAAGGTGAAAACCTCTTCTTCTTAGGATGTCAATCAAGCTCCAACTTTCATGTACATCACAGTCTTTAAGCTCCAACTCAAATATGAGGCTACAACCTCTGATATAAAGCTACAAATTGCAGAGAGAACCAACTCTCATATTTCTCTAGCACCAACTAGATGGAAGCACCAACTCCCAGGTTTCTCTAGCACCCACTAGATGGAAGAACCAACTCCTAGAATATCTTCTAGCACAAACTAGAATTTAGAGGATTGCAATCCTCCCTATCACCACCCTACCACCCTGACTGAATCTTACAAAAATTTACTTACTTTCTTTGTCTCTGATATGGTCTGTTACAACTCCTTGTGTCCTCTTCCTTCTTCATATTCTATACTCTGTTCTTCTTCTGCATCATTCAGCTTCTATGTTCTACTCTTTTTCCTCCTACGTTCAACACACCCACTGTTCAACTTTTCTTTTGACTTTTATACTCTGTGTTACCTCTTCCTTTTATACTTTGTGTTTCCTATGCATGCTCTTTACTTTGCCATTCAGATTATGCACTCTGTCTCATCCTGCCCACATGCATCACTATCGAAAAAGCATGCTCTCTTTTCTGTTCTGCATGTCTTTCTCACATCAAGTCCTCTTCCTGATCATCATCAAACTCTTCATCTTCCCTGGCAATTATTCTAAATATGTTTTTAATTAGCGAGTGTTATCCTGATATTATCTGGCTTCTATGGCAGTCATAACTCTTCGTATTCTCTGGTAGTTATAGTCAGTCAGTTTTGGCTTCCTTGGATTCTAAGCCCCTTCCTTCACGTGACCACTGGCGGTGACCAAACGCCTATTCAAAAGGCAATTCCTGATCTCGGTCTAGTGAGAACTAGCTCCAATTCACGGTATGACCTTGGGTGAAGATCTCATGTGACCATGCGATTGCAGGCGCATCCAAAGGTGGTTTGGGGGAAACCCTCTTTTTGCCCCACAATTCACTACAGAGCTGCACGTGTCCTTTCTCCAAAACCATGGTTTCGATTGCAACCTGCCTTCAACATTGTAAAGTTTGTGCACCTTCAATCCCCACAATGTGACGGGACCATCGATCTCATGATATTGACAGTGCTCCCAAAATGACGGATCAGATCTAACCTTCTTAAATCAACAGTTGTGATTAATTCTAGCCTTCTGGTCTTTGGGAGTTTCAACTCTCAAATCTTTCTTTTCCCATATGGAAATATTTCAGAGTGGAAGATCTATTGACACCTATCTCCCTGAATCCATGGTCAGGATCTCCTCCATGAGTTCGACCTTTGGTACTTTCAATTCTCAAACTCTCGTTTCTTTTGTACGACAATCTTATGGAGTTGGTGATTTGTAGACACCTATCCTCCTTAATCGACGAATCTGCCTTTACTTCGAGGATTTTACCTCTCAACTAGATCAATAGTCATGTGTTCCCTTTCTTGATCAATGGTCAAGATCTTCTTCACTACTCCAAGATTCGGCAATTTCAATTCTCAACCTTCACACTCTTGCAAAATGCTTTTAGCCGGAGTCCACAGATTCCTACCACGTGTCCTCAAATCAACGATCCTCGTTTAATTCGAGACTTCGGCCTTTGGGTGATTCAACTCCTCTACACTTTCTTTCTCCTGAATTGTTTCACCCAGAGTACACGATCCATTGACGTGTGTCCTCCTATAGATCGATGGTCCTCATCTCCTTCGACTCTTTAGGAATTTAGGATGATCTTTGTTTCATTCTCCTCCGGAGTGGTCACCTGTTAAATAAGCCATAGGCGGTGGAGACCACTTGCTATTGGTTAACACTTCCACTTACATTGTCCTTCCACTTAACTAGATCAACGATTGAGAATGCACCTGGAGTGATCTTCATATCAGATGACTGAGAGCGACATCGAACCTTCGTCCTTCGAGACTTCGAGACTTTTGACATTTTTTGGTGATGAACCTTCCGAAGTAAATCTCCCATAGTGATGTATATTTCTTACGTCACTTGTTGACATGGCACAAGCGAATTTCCTCTAGAAACTTGTCATCATATGATTATGCCATGTGTACTTGCTGACATGGTCTTCCACATGTCTTTGTTGAGGTGGTCTACTGATGTGGGTGAGACATGTAGGCAGTGTAGTGGAGGTGGAGGCAGAGCGCAGTAGTAGAGTGTGACATGTAGCGGGTAGTGGAGTGTGACGTTGGAGTGTGGAGGTGGTATGTATGAGTGGTTTGGTGGTTTGATTGGGGGGGGGGTTAGGCGGTAGTAAATGAGGGAGGGGGGTTCAAGTTGACAAGAAGGTGACATGTATGAGGGTCCCACATGAGAAATACCACCAACTCGGACCACCGCCCCCACGGTTAAAGCCAGAAAGCTTGGGGGTGGTCCGATATGCCCTGTTGACTGTAGATCTGAGTGCCTGATTATCGGCCACTGAGATTAACACACCTTCTAACTTATCCTATCCTTCCACTTCTTTCAATCTGATTACTGACATAAATTTGGGTGATCGAGATCTCATATCTGATCCCTTGCTTATCCTGTCCTTCCACGTAAATAAATTTGACGGCTGACGGAAATTCGGATGATCGAATTCTCAATCGTTTTTCCCCACTTATCCTATCCTTCATTAATTCAATCTGACGGTTGTTGGTCCTCTGGATCGGTGATCCAATGACCACTGTCTCTCTTCCTCCTAAGCTTCTGATCTCTCTAACTTTAGAAGGCTTTCTAAGTGTTCATGGCTCTCGACCTTTCCTCCTCCCGCAAGTCCATCTCTTTGACCTCGTCTGTACTTCTGGAAAACTATATCTCTTCTGAGATTTCTCTTCTTCTGCGCTCTTGAGGTTTGCTTTTCTATTGTTCTTGCCATCAATGACAAGAACATTCTTCCTATAAACATGCCAACACCTTAAACCATAAGAATGAAGATAAAATGGGAGAAGGGGTCTCCTTAATGAATACCACAGGAGGGTCGGGAAGGGGGGGAAGGAGAGCCATTGATAAAGAGAGAAAAGAAGGAAGAGGATATGAGAGCTAAGATCCATTGGATGCATGCATGGTGGAATACATTTCCAACTGAGCTTATCAAAGTCCTTGTACATATCCAATTTGATGTCCATGCCTTGGGTTTCTGAGGTTTTGAAGAAATGGGATACATGGGAAATGATGATGATGTCTAGTATTTGGCAACCTTCAACATATCCATATTGTTTAGGATCTATGAGGATAGGAAGGAGAAGTTTAAGATGTAAAGAAATGACTTTGGAAATTATTTTATATACAACATTACAGAGGGATATGGGTTGGAATTTGTTAGGATAAGTTGTCTTTTCCTCTTTAGGAATCGGGGCAAGGAAGGTGGAATTTGGATTAGGGAGAACCCCCAAAATCCTTTGAGATTCCTAGAGAAGAGCCCAAACATCCAATTTGATAATCGACCAATAGTTATGAAAGAAGTTTGATGTAAATCCATCCACACTAGGAGATTTCCCAATATCTATACTAAAGTTTGTTGTATCTAATTCATCAAGGGAGATTGGTCTCATTATATTGGAATTTTGTTCATCAAACACCAGTTGGGGAATATGTTGAGCTAGAGCCTGAATAGATTCTAAATGATTTGGTTGGGGTTCAATAAGAAGATCCTGGAAAAAATATCTTAATTCTTTGTCAATGTCAGAATGAGAGGTAAGCTTGTTACCTTACTCTGAAACAATATGAGTGATGCGATTGGAGTGGCATCTTTGGATCATAGAGCAGTGGAAGAATTTTTATTTTCGCTCCCTTTATTTGATCCATTGCACCCTCATTTTTTTCCTCCATAGGATTTCATCTTGTTTTCTCCTTTACGAGATTTGATATGCTACGGTTTGTTCTTGTAGGGCCAATTCTGTAGATCGACCATGTGACACCATTTGTTTTTGAATCAATTCCATTTGAGCTTCTAGGAGGTGTTCAGCTTGGAAAATATTCCCAAAAGTTGTCTTGTTCCATATTTTGATACATTTATTGAGTATCTTGAGACATTTTTTAAAGTAGTATATTAGGGAGGCTTTTATTGATTACGTATCCTCCCACTTACCTTGAACATTCTTAAGAAAATTTGGATGAGAAATAAAAAATTTCTCAAACCGAAAGGGATTCTTGTGGGGCTTGTTGAGGGTGTAAATAGAGAGGAAGATTGGCTAGTGGTCGGATCCTACTTTAGGTAATATGGTGGCTTCCATGTGCCAACCTGACAGCATAAGGGAGTCAAATACAAGAAATATTTCCAATCTACAGGTGAATTGCTGGCATGGGGGATTCACCTTGTTGAAAAATATCTTATCACATTCATTCATAAAGANCTTATCCTATCCTTCATTAATTCAATCTGATGGTTGTTGGTCCTCTGGATCGGTGATCCAATGACCACTGTCTCTCTTCCTCCTGAGATTTTGACCTCTCTGACTTTAGAAGTCTTTCTAAGTGTTCACGGCTCTCGACCTTTCCTCCTCCCACAAGTCCGTCTCTTTGACCTCGTCTGTACTTCTGGAAACCTCTATCTCTTCTGAGATTTATCTTCTTTTGTGCTCTTGAGGTTTGGTTCGTTGTTGTTCTTGCCATCAATGATAAGAACATTCTTCCTGTAAACATGCCAACACCTTAAACCATAAGAATGAAGATAAAATGGGAGAGGGGGTCTCCTTAATGAATACCATAGGAGGGTCGGGAAGGGGGGGAAGGAGAGCCATTGATAAAGAGATAAAAGAAGGAAGAGGATATGAGAGCTAAGATCCATTGGATGCATGCATGGTGGAATCCAAATGCCTTTAGAATTTCTTGAATATATTTCCAACTGAGCTTATCAATATCCTTGGACATGTCCAATTTGATGTCCATGCTTGGGGTTTCTGAGGTTTTGAAGAAATGGGATACATGCGAAATGATGATGATGTCTAGTATTTGGCAACCTTCAACATATCCATATTGTTTAGGATCTATGAGGATAGGAAGGAGAAGTTTAATATGTAAAGAAATGAATTTGGAAATTATTTTATATACAACATTACAGAGGGATATGGGTTGGAATTTGTTAGGATAAGTTGTCTTTTCCTCTTTAGGAATCAGGGCAAGGAAGGTGGAATTTAGATTAGGGAGAACCCCCAAAATCCTTTGAGATTCCTAGAGAAGATCCCAAACATACAATTTGATAATTGACCAATAGTTATGAAAGAAGTTTGATGTAAATCCATCCACACTAGGAGATTTCCCAATATCTATACTAAAGTTTGTTGTATCTAATTCATCAAGGGAGATTGGTCTCATTATATTGGCATTTTGTTCATCAAACACCAGTCAGGGAATATGTTGAGCTATAGCCTGAATAGATTCTAAACGATCTAGTTGGGGTTCAATAAGAAGATCCTGGAAAAAATATCTCAATTCTTTCTCAATGTCAAAATGAGAGGTAAGCTTGTTACCTTGCTCTGAAACAATATGAGTGATGTGATTGGAGTGACATCTTTGGATCATAGAGCAGTGGAATAATTTTTATTTTCTCTCCCTTTATTTGATCCATTGCACCCTCATTTTTTTCCTCCATAGGATTTCATATTGTTTTCTCCTTTACGAGATTTGATATGCTACGGTTTGTTCTTGCAAGGCCAATTCTGTAGATCGACCATGTGACACAATTTGTTTTTGAATCAATTCCATTTGAGCTTCCAGGAGGTGTTGAGATTGGAAAATATTCCCAAAAGTTGTCTTGTTCCATATTTTGATACATTTATTGAGTATCTTGAGACATTTTTTAAAGTAGTATATTAGGGAGCCTTTTATTGATTACGTATCCTCCCACTAACCTTGAACATTCTTAAGAAAATTTGGATGAGAAATAAAAATTTTCTCAAACCGAAAGGGATTCTTGTGGGGCTTGTTGAGGGTGTAAATAGAGAGGAAGATTGGCTAGTGGTCGGATCCTACTTTAGGTAAGATGGTGGCTTCCATGTGCCAACCTGAGAGGATAAGGGAGTCAAATACAAGAAATATTTCCAATCTGTAGGTGAATTGCTGGTATGGGGGATTCACCCTGTTGAAAAATATCTTATCACATTCATTGATAAAGGTTTTTTTTTAATTTTGAAAAATAAGTTCAATATATTGTAGGTATTGGGGGGGGGAGGGATGTGGGATCTATAGGGATTTATAGGTATTGGGGGGTATAAAACGGGGTATCTAGTTATAATACGGGTTTCTTTTATTGGAAATATGTATTGGGAGGCGGGTTAAACAAAAGGATTTTAGGAGGTAATTATGAATATCTAGTGCAATTAGGGGTATTCTTTAATATCCCACAAACACTGGAGCTATGTCACAGGTTCTGTTGATTAAGGTTGGTTGTCATTGATGTCAACGCTTGAAGAAAACCTCGTAGCACAAAGGTTTGGGTAATGGACCCAATATCATTTGATGTAAATATGACTCACTATTGTTTTTTCATGGTTGATAAGAAGTAAATATGGATGAACTCCAAAGTGGTCCCCTTATGCTGAAATCCCTCACGGGAAGACGCTTTGCGGAGTAAGAGAACCCATGCTTAATTATGGAATAATGAGATGAAGGATAGTGAATTTGTCAGGGAAAATATCCTAGATGGATATTTCTTGTCATAACATTTCTGGTGGTATGTGGAATGCCACATAACTCCTCACAGTTAGAGAGTTATGGCCATGAGAGGTTGGATACCCCAGGTTTGGGTAATGGACCCAAGTTTTTTTGATGGGTAATGGTATGATTTATGATATATTTTCAGATAATACTATTCTATATGGATAGTACATGTCATGCCATTTTTGGTGGTATGTGGAATGTCACATAACGCCTCACGGTTTGAGAGTTATGGCCTTACCAAGTTGGAGGACCCTCATATGTCATCTAGAAGCCCCAAAAGGTCAAAGTAATCAAAGTAGTTTAAGAGATTTTAAAAGGTAAATAATAAAGTGAAGTAATGAGTGTATTATAATTNGTTATAATAGGGGTTTCTTTTATTGGAAATATGTATTGGGAGGGGGGTTAAACAAAAGGATTTTAGGAGGTAATTATGAATATCTAGTGAAATTAGGGGTATTCTTTAATATCCCACAAACGCGGGAGCTATGTCACAGGTTCTGTTGATTAAGGTTGGTTTTCATTGATGTCAACCCTTGAAGAAAGCCCTGTAGCACAAAGGTTTGGGTAATGGACCCAATATCATTTGATGTAAATATGACTCACTATTGTTTTGTCATGGTTGATAAGAAGTAAATATAGATGAACTCCAAAGTGGTCCCCTTATGCTGAAAGCCCTCACGGGAAGATGCTTTGCAGAGTAAGAGAACCCATGCTTAATTATGGAATAATGAGATGAAGGATAGTGAATTTGTCAGAGAAAATATCCTAGATGGATATTTCTTGTCATAACATTTCCGGTGGTATGTGGAATGCCACATAACTCCTCATGGTTAGAGAGTTATGGCCATGAGAGGTTGGAGACCCCAGGTTTGGGTAATGGACCCAAGTTTGTTTGATGGGTAACGATATGATTTATGATATATTTTTAGATAATACTATTCTATATGGATATTACATGTCATGCCATTTTTGGTGGTATGTGGAATGTCACATAACGCCTCATTGTTTGAGAGTTATGGCCTTACGAAGTTGGAGGACCCTCATATGTCATCTAGAAACCCCAAAAGGTCAAAGTAGTCAAAGTGGTTTAAGAGATTTTAAAAGGTAAATAATAAAGTGAAGTAATGAGTGTATAATTCAAAGTGAATACAAAATAAATTATTTCAATAATAAATTTAATGGAGAAATTAGAAGTGGGTTAACCCTAAAATAAGGAAAGTGGGGCCAAGTGACCTAGAAGATGTTTTTAAGGAAGCTACTTGGAGGGTATAAATAAAAGGAAAGACTCTCTCATTTTTGATACACTTGAGAATATTGAATATCTATAGGTGTCTGAGGTAACCAAATATATCTAAGCCAAAATTATGAGGGAAGGTGAAGAAAATAAGGCCGAAATGCAAGGAAGGATAAATTATTTTGATGGTGCTTTCTAAGGTATGTTATTTACAGGTCATCTCACCATTTTTGCTATAAAGTTTTTTATATAATGATTCTGACCGTGAAATTTCTATTCCATTGAGAAAACATATCCAAGTATCTGTGGTAAAAAAATCATCTTATAGGCCGTTGTATTTTTGGAGTTACACTCCATGGAAAATAGGGTTTGTGGATAGTCCTGAAACTAGTCAAAAACAAGTGTTTCAGGTAAAAACGTCATAAATTCTTCATAACAGATCCAAATTTACTGAAACAAAATGTGCTGGTTAGGGTACCATATGTAGTATGTTTTGTAACAATTTCAGATCAATTCAAAAAATATTTCGTGTGGGGCATGCTCTACAAGATCGCTCTCTAGAATAAGTTAGAATTCATAAAGGTATGCCATTTTTGTTGTAACTCATTTTCTTAGAGGTTTCAAGTAGTGACACTTGGAGAAATTTCATAAAACACACCGAAGAACATTGTTTATCAGTTTCAGATCTTTATACATTACAGGTACAAGGTTATGATTATTTCAAGTTAGGGTTGTTGACTAATCCAAAACTAGGCATGTGAGACTAAAGAAAAGTTTGATGAAAATGCTAGTCTCTTGTTGTTAAAGTTAAGGAAAGTTTGCAGTAATGTGATCATATACACCAAGTCTATTATAGATATACAAATCAGATTTGTATGATGATATTGATGAGGGCTTTTGGTTGAGGTACATGTTGAGTACATGGTTGAGACAAGTAGTTGATGAGTTGGTACATACATGACATGTATAGTTGATGATGTTGGTAGATATTGATGAGTCATAGTTGATGAGTAGTTGACACATGATTGGTACATACTTGGTACATGGTTGAATGCACTTGTTTATGGTACAGTTTGATTACAGGTTGTTTGGTACAGGTTGGTGCATGGTTGATGCACTTGTTTATGGTACAGG
>JZKD02S0319014.1:0-19554 GCA_000966675.3 Picea glauca | reverse complement strand
ACCATATATATCCATTATGGTACCAACTAATGAGAAATTTGATGGCCCCTTCTTTCCAACCATTGAATTCAGTGACTTGTGGTGCACCTAGGATGTGGTGAATGCCTGGATGTTCGAGGAAGTTTGTTTCCTCTTTCCATCCTCCAATTTCCTTTCCCCAAAAAGTAAATTTTTTCCAGTGTCGCGACCAGTCAATTTCTTCCATTCTTGATGTGCGTATATTTTGAAGTCATGCTTCGAGATTAGTTGCACCTGGTTTATGAGAATTTGGTACTTATCCCCTCATTCTAGGCATCCTTGAGATTTCTTGTTGAGCCATGATAGTATGCAATAGTTCTTGAGTCAAGTGTGGGACTTCAGATTCGAGACTCTGCTTACGTAAATGCTATGGTGTGAATAAAAAGAGGTGAAATCCTATGCCTCATCCAAATTTATAGGCAGAAGAAGGAGCGAGGTTTTTAATTTGTCTAATGACATCATTAATTCAGACATATTGGTCATGATGTCGAGTGTTTGGTTGTTCATGTGAGGTGACTGCTATCATGGTGGCATCCGAACGGATGGGGTTGGCCCATGTGGTATTAATGTCATTAAAGTCTTCTTATAGGTTGGTCAAGTTGACTTCACTTTATTGATTTATGTGCTTGATTTGATCATTTATGAGTTGATGTACTGTGTTGATTTCTTCTTTGTTGTCGATTCATCTAAGACTTGGTTGTTTAAATACGTGTTTCCATTGCTTGGACAGTTATCGGTTACTTGGATTATCGATTCTATGTGATCCAGGTGGATATTGATGGCCACCCACCTTTTCCAACTAGCTCAAAACAATTTTCCAGCAATTTTGGTAATTTACTATTTTTAGTAGTTTTTCAAGTCCTGAAACTTTCGGAGCTGTTTTGAGGCCCTAAACGATGTTTTTTTGGGAAAATGGGAAGAAAATTAGAATTTCCTTCAACATTTCCCCCAAAATGAATCTCCTTGACGATACCTTTCCAACAGGCTATCATGCACCTAAAACAGAGATCATGTGCAAAAGTTACGACCCTGGGAAGTTGATGTACTAACTTACCCAAACGAGGCCCACATGACTTTTGGCGCTTCATCTTATAGGGTTAGTTTTTTGGATGTCTAGGGTTTTTGGAATTCTTGTTTATTGTAAAAAGGCCTTCAGATCCTCATTGTAATCATCTTCTTGTGAATGAGCACATCTGTCACATCTCTTCTTAGAGATAATCCACCACCCTTCCAACAAGCTTGTTTCCGCTGCATTTTACAGTTTCATCATATTTCCTTATTGAATAGAAAACCAGTTTTAATATATCTCTGTTATTTTGTGTTAAGCACCTGTTAATAATCTATAGTCATTTCGTTATGCTCATAAAATCTGGATCAATGATATCAGAGCGGTCTTATCCTTGTCATCTTAATGCATGTCCCTAACGAGGTTGGAGTACAAAGAGTTGGGTCTCGAGCTTGTTTATCTTGAGGACTAAAGCTCTCGCATGCCCAAGCGACCTCTCATGGAAGGAGAAAATAAATATGATGGGACAGGAGATCCTTTCAAACTGTTGATTGAGGAAGTGCTCACACAATAGAGGAACGAGATAATAGATAGTTTCACGCAAATCCTTCAGCGACTACCAACAGGCGACGCATCTTCTTCGAGCAGAGGCGTCGTCCCCTTCAAGGTACAAATAAACTTCAATATTCCTATATTTGAAGGTCATATAGACGCAGATGTTGTAGACAAGTGGTTGAATCTACTATAAGGGTATTTTTCTATCCATAACTTTTCAAATAGAGAAAATATTACTTTTACACTCCTCAAAGTCGTTCCCCATGTCAAAGATTGCTGGGAAAATTTCTGTGAGCAAAAGGAAATAGAGGAACCCTCATTATTTACAGTCATGACCACCTAAGAATCCTTCAAGGATGCTATTAAGGAAAAATACTACCCTGTCGAAACCTATGATGACTTATATACCAAATGGACCACACTACGGCAAGAAAGAGACCAATTAGTGCCAAATTTCACAAATATCTTCCATACCTTGCGCACCAAGCTGGGTATTAAAGATTTGGAGAGACATCTGGTGCTCAAGTATCGTGGTGCTCTGCATAGATACATCCAGACCAAAATGGAATTTCTGGACATCTCATCCTTAGGCGTGGCCTATCGATATGTCATCAAAATCGAGCATAAGCTCAAACAAAAGACGTGACAATTTGGGCCTAGGAACCCCTCACAACAAAAACCAGGAAAGGGCGGCTCCAACCCACAAAAAAAATCACAGAGAAAAGATGGATAGTATTAGGACATCCAGTCCAAGCCAAAAACAAATAATGACACTGGAAAGACAAAGAAAGATACATGGAAGTGGTGCGACTTCCATAAGATCCCTTGGTATAACATTGTTGACTTCTGCTCAAAGCAGTTGCTAGTGACTGAAGTGAAAGCCTCTAAATCAGATGAGAGTTTTGACTCTGAGCCAGAACCAGAAAGGGGAAGATGGATCATCGATGCGGAACCTAGTGCCACCATTTCTACCACCAAGCTCCAGCCTGGTGAACCAAACAATCCAGAAGAAGGAGAGTACCTCTTCCATTCATAGATGTGGGTAAAAGGCACCCCACTGCACTTCATCATTGATAGTGGTAGATAGAAGAACATCATATTAGCAGAGGTTGTCAAGCATCTGGACCTACCGACAATACCACACCCACAACCCTACACCATTGGATGGCTCTACCAAGGAAGCGATCACTGCGTCAGCCAACAATGTCGATTGTCAAACAACATCAAGCCCTTCAAAGATGAGGTATTGTGTGATGTTTCTCCTCTCGAAGTTTGTGATGTTATTTTGGGCCAACCTTATTTATCGAAACGTCATGTTGTATATGATTCTAGGCCTCATAGTGTTATTATCACTTCGAACAGGAAATTGTACAGGATACCCGAGGTAGTCCCATCTAGTGCTATTTCTTTGATCTCTACTAAGCGATGCAGGAAGGAAATCTCTCAGAAGAGAAATTTTTTCTTCTTTGTGATTTGTTGTCATAATAAGAGAAAGATCACAACCACATCCACACAATAGAAGCAAGTAGATAAGGCCATGGAAGAATACTCGGATATCTTCTCCTCACCTACTGGGGTACCTCTACACTTCCAAGTCAAACACCCCATTGATCTGACCCCTGGTGCACCACTGCCCAATGGGCCAGCCTATCGTTGTTCTCTATTATAGAATGAGGAGATCAAGTGATAGATCTAAGAACTATTCCACAAGGAGCACATCCATCCCATCTCATCATCGTGCGGGAGACCAATCATGCTGGTACAAAAGAAGGATGGAACCTGGTGACTCTGCATTGATTACTGGGCTCTGAATAAAATCACAGTCAGAAACTGATACCCAATTCCTCAAATTGATGACCTCCTTGATCAACTCATGGGGGCCAAATAGTTTAGTAAGATTGATCTGAATTTCGGCTACCACCAGGTCCTGATAGAACAAACATATGTATGGAAGACCACCTTTAAGTCCAAGGAAGGCCTTTTTGAATGGTTGGTCATGCCCTTTGGTTTGACAAATTCTCCAACCACTTTCGTGATGATGATGGATGATATCCTATGACCATTCACCAATAATTTTATAGTGGTGTATCTGGATGAAATTCTCATTTATAGCAAGACTTGGGTCGAACACTTGCAGCATATTCAGTAGGTTCTGCACACCCTGCAATAGCACAAGCTATACGCCAACTTGGAAAAATTCTCCTTCACATTGGACATGGTCCATTACCTAGGCTACATCATTGATCAACATGGTGTACATGTGGATCTAGCCAAGATACAAGTCATTCGTGACTGACCAGCCCCAACCACACTCACTAAGCTTTGAAGCTTCTTGGGCCTTGCCAATTTCTACCACAAGTTCATGTTGGGATTCTCCCATATTGCATGGGCCCTCAGCCAAATAACCAGGGGTGGTGCTAAGGTGAAATTTGTGTGGGGCCAGTCCCAAAAAAAAGAGTTCGATGATTGGAAGCAACGCTTGTGCTCAGCCCCAGTACTTTCACTAACAAACCTGCAAAAACCCTTTGAGATCAAGACAGATGCTTTAGAATATGTCGTGGGTGTCTTTCTCACTCAACACAGCCACCCCATGGCCTATCATAGTGAGACATTATCAGATGTTGTCCGCAATTACCCTACTTTCAACAAAGAAATGTACTCCATTGTGCAATCCTATCACCAGTGGAGACATTACATTATTGGGAAGGAGACAGTCATCCACACTGATCATAAGCTACTACAGTTCATGCAGACATAAGGAAAATTGTAGAATGACTGCCATCAAAAGTGGTCCACATACTTGTAGCAATTCCACCTCAACATCAAGTATAAAACATGAAGCACCAATCACGTCACTGATTGCCTCAGAAGACTTCCAGTCATGGAACTCACCATGGTGCTAGACTCTTGTGGCCATGAGACCTCTGGATGCCCCCAACTCTATGAGATAGACCTGGACTTCGCCACCACCTACCAAATGTTGGGTGCAAATGCAGTTGTCGATAATTTCCATCTTTAGGATGGGTTGTTGTGTCGTTTCGGCCATATTTGTGTTCCATAAAGAGAGCGAGCGAAGTTGAACTGGGAAGCCCACTACAGTCAGGTGGTGGGACACTTTGGAATCAAAAAGATAGTGGCGATGTTATAGAAACATTTCTAATGGCCGAAACTTCGACAGGAGGTCAGCAAGTATATCAGGTCCTGCACTGCCTGTGCTATTACCAAACCGACCACTAAGAAATAGGGCCTATACACCCCTCTTCCTACTCTTGATAGGCCATGGGAATCCATCTCAATGGACTACATGTCCGACCTCCCTTCCAC
Source organism: Picea glauca (assembly GCA_000966675.3). Taxonomy (NCBI): domain Eukaryota; kingdom Viridiplantae; phylum Streptophyta; class Pinopsida; order Pinales; family Pinaceae; genus Picea; species Picea glauca. The sequence goes on along the minus strand of JZKD02S0319014.1, from coordinate 14,651 downwards.
CAAGCGGGTAAATGACTGTGTTTTTGTGGTTGTTGATCTCTTTTCTAAGATGGCAATTCGGGTTGCCTGCAAGAAGAGAATCACAGCAGAGGCCATTGCCAAGCTCTTCTTTGAATGAGTCTGGGTACATTTTGGAATACCAAAAACCATTGTCTTGGATTGGTACATTCAATTTCTCATCACATTCTGGTGGATCCTCTGGTCACTGCTAGACACCAAGCTCACCAAATCCATGACCTTCCACCTCTAGACAGATGGCCAAACCGAGGTCGTAAATCGAATGATTGTGCATATCCTTCACATGTATAATTCCAAGAACCCTCTCACATGGTATGAGATCATTCCCTATGTCCAACATAGCTACAACCAAGCCCTGCATGGCTCAACCAACCATAGCCCCTTTCAGGTGGGTTTGGGATTCCAACCATTGGGTCCCATAGATGTTGCACTTCCCCTTGTGGTCACCTCAACCGACTCATATCCTTCTCCAACTGAAGCTAACAAAGACACCCAGTTCATTGAGAGGATCCAACACATCCACCAATAGGTTTAGGATATCCTACAGAAGTTCAATGAAAAGTACAAGTAACACCATGATCAACATCGGGTGCCACATAAGTTTCAGGTTGGTGACAAAGTTTGGTTGAACTTACAGAAAGAATGCCTTGCGGGACCCCATCTGAAGCTTCGCCTACTCCATTATGGGTCGTACACCATCACCAAGGCCATGGGGGATAATTCTTTTGAGCTCAACAATCCTCCTTTCCTTGGCCTACACCCAGTGTTCAACGTGGCTCTCCTTCGCCCTTATTTCCCACCATTATTGGACACCTCAGAAGTAGAAGAACAACTGACACCAATAGATCTCAACCCCAAATGCATATATATATATATATATATATATAAATATATATATATATATATATATATATAGATATATATATATATATATATATATATATATATATATATATATATATATATATATATATAGATATATATCATCCCATGATCAGATTGTGAACACACAGATCAAGGGAACTCAACATCAAAGGATCCATCTTTATCGAGTCATCAAAGAAGGGCATCTCCTGCACCAAGGCAAGTGGCTCACCCAGGGCCAAATTTGAAAAATATTTCCTCATTTGACGGGGGAACTCAATGCAATGGAGACCATTGCTTCCTAAGTAGGGAGGATTTATCCAGGTGAATATCGATGGCCACCCACCTTTTCCAACTGGCTCAAAATAGTTTTCTAGCAATTTTGGTAATTTGCTATTTTTAGCAGTTTTTCGAGTCCTGAAACTTTCGGAGGCGATTTGAGGCCCTAAACGACGTTTTTTGGGAAAACAGGGAGAAATATGGAATTACCTTCAATATTTCCCCCAAAATGAATCTCCTCAACAAGACCTTTCCAACGAGATAACATCACATAAAACGGAGATCGTGTGCAAAAGTTATGACCCCGGGAAGTTGATGTACTAACTTACCCAAACAGGGGCCCACATGACTTTTGGTGCTTCATCTCCTAGGGTTAGGTTTTTGGATGTCTAGGGTATTTTTCATTCTTTCTTATTGTAAAAATGCCTTTAGAGCCTCATTGTAATCATCTTCTTGTGAATGAGCACAGTCATCACATCTCTTCTCAGAGACATGTCGCCACCATTCCAGCAAGCTTGTTTCCGCTGCATTTTATAGTTTCAACTTATTTCCTTATTGAATAGAAAATTATTTTTAATGTATCTCTGTTATTTTTTGTGAAGAACTTGTTAATAATTTGTAGTCATTTCGTTCTTCTCATAAAATCTGGATCACTAAGTTTGCTTGATTGATATTTTTCCTAGTCAGCTATCCTTTGAGACTCATACTTATAAGTTTTTTTCTCGACCAGTTCACTTGTTTAGATAATGACATAGATCTTGATTAGGTATTGATTTTCCTCTTTCTTTCTATAATTCATCTTTGTTTTTTGACCAGAGTCTTTGTTCTCTTCTCATTTTTGCACATTTCAATGCTTTGATGCTTCAAATTGATTGTATATCTTGTACTTGTCAAACGGTGTCTCTATATCTAATTATGGTAAAAAATTAATTAGTTACGTTATCTTCCTTAATCTTACTTAGCTTTTATTTTGGTACACCTTTTCCCTTTTTCCTCTTAGGACTTGATTTTCCCAAAACAGTTTTGATTTCTTTTGTTGCTGCTTGTAGAAGTTCCTCCTCTTATTTCAACTCGAAGTCTTTAACGAAGTTACTTTTGATTACGTTCTAGTCAAATGTATGTCTAGACGCTACTTCAATATTATACCTTTTATGTGGCAAGTCGGATAATGTGTTTAGAAATATGTGTGGCCATACTCATTCATTTTGGTATCTTTCTTTTTTCCATTCCTTCTCACATTGTTGGATGTGAGCTACTAGGTCGAACCCAGGTTTGAAAGTCAGGATATTGAGAGTTGTCAATAAATTGTTTTCCTCAAACCTTTCGAAAAAGTATAAAGTGGCAGTGTTCCATGTATGTAGTCAAGGTGCATGGTTTTCCTATTGATTTTTCAGATTCTCATATATGATAGTTATTGCCTTATGATTTCAAAAACAAAATTTCCTTTCATGACATAGTTATCATAGAATAACTATATAATGAAAATATCAACTACAACAATGCAGCAGAAATAACAAGATCTAGAAATAATAACCATTCATAGTAGACACAAGAACACATGAATTTATCCTGGGAAACCCAACTTTGGGAGAAAACCCAACAACCTTTCTTATAAAAGAATCAAGTCCAATATATTACCAGTACATCATCGTCAATAACACAAAATACCATTCAGTGAATTTCCTCCCTATGCCTAGCATCTCCAAGAACTAGATTCTCACTAGAATAGCCAAAATACAACCAAGAGAGAGCTTCTCCCAGTCTAGCACCTCTCCAAGTGTGGCACACTCACCAAGAAAAAAAGAAATCAAAGAGATAGTGAAATACCACAACTGCAACTAACAACTAGTTATTGCGTACTACAGAAGGAGAGTTGTGTGTGTACAATTGAAATGACTCTGCCTATATTTATAATTGTCTAGGTGCCTTTATTTTTCCTGTGGGGTCGACTTATCTTCCCGAGTCTTGAATTTTAATTTATTTCTTTCCTTATTTTAGTGGTAGGGACAACTTCTCTTCTTGAGTCTTAAATTGCTTCCTGGGGCTTGTTTAATGGTCATATGGGTCTTCTTATACTTCTTGGATTTATTATTTTCATAAAAAGTTTATCCTTGAGCATGGTTTATGTAATATTCTCTGGAGTGCACCCAGTTGATGTATATTTCTCCCACATAGCATCTCAAGTCTCTCTCAGTCCTTGTCAAGTCACATGAGCAAGGATAGAGACTACACCAGGGCCATTCTCCTTAGCGAAGTCACATGGCCATCGGAGTAGAGTGTGTTATTCTCCTTAGACAAGTCACATGGCCATGTGAGGAGAAAGTGGAAGATGATGATACATGGAGAAAATAAATTCCCTAGAACATTCTCCTTATCCAAGCCACATGGCCATCAAAAGAGAATGTTGATACATTCTCTTTAGCCATGTCACGTGGCCATCGGAGGGAAATGTTTGGCCATTCTCCTTAGCCAAGTCACATGGCCATTGGAGGAGAATGTTGGGCCATTCTCCTTAGCCAAGTCACATGGCCATCGGAGAAGAATTCCTACCCGACACTTATCTCTAGAGAATCATATGCACCTCGAGTCTTTGTCGGTCTTGTCAAGTCACCTGAGCAAGGATAAATACTACACTTGGGACATTGTCCTTATCCAATTCACATGGAAATTGGAGGAGAATGTATGCCCGATGTTATCCAAAATATCAACACTCCCTCTCAGCGAGGGAGACATTTTTCATCACGCCAAACTTGTCCCTTGAGCACCTCAAGTCTTTATCAACCCTTGTCAAGTCACATGATCAAGGATAAATACTGCTCCTAGGCCATTCTCCTTAGCCAAGTCACATGGCCATCTGAGGATAATGTCTTCCCGATGCTACTCATATGTCCATTTCCTTGGACATAGGATTGGTGATAATGTCCACAATTTTCTCATCTGTAGATGTTTACTGGAGCTTCATTGCTCCCTTCTACATCATGTCTCGGATGAAGTCTTGCAAGAATATTCTAAAGCCACACTACTTTATGATTTGCAAAAATATATGAAATATACTCTATGTCTATTGTATTGAGTGCTACAGAATATTCCTTTCCTGAAATCGTAATTGATCCCAAGATGAAGCAACACCCCAAGGTGCTCAATCTATCTACTCCATTCCTTGTCCAATCAAAATCTATATATCCCTGCAACCTCGCTTCACCAATTGAGACATATCTAAGAGCATATCCAATTTTACCATGCAGGTACCTCAACACATGCTTTGTTGCAACCCAATATTAGTGTCTCTACTCTACCATAAACTAGTTCAAGGTGCTCACTACAAAGAAAACATTCGGCATAGTCTTAACCAGGTACATCAAGGATCCAATCCACTTCCTTTACATCATGGGATCCACAAAATATAAATATGAAGCATAATCCCTCAACTTCTTCATATTTTTCTCCATAGGTGTAGCCATGGACTTACAGTCCATCATATCGAACCTGTGAAAAATATAAATTGTACATTTTCATTGTTTAAGGAAAATCTCGCCTAGTCTTTGCCACACCTCTAATGCCAAGAAATAGTACATCTGACCAAGGTCCTCCACCTTGATATATAAGGTTGACTCCCTCTATCACTGAATTAAGATATATTTTATGGTCTTCCTCACTGGTTACTCCCAGTGTGACTGAGGAAAAATTGATACCCTAGTCCTCTTGACTGGCTACCTCCTCTATCACTGTAGCAAAGTCTACTGAAACAAGGGAATCCTACCATGGGGTCTCACATATCCTAGAAGCCTCCTACATCTAAAGCTTATGTCTGGCATCCTCAAGTCATGACATCCATATCAGTCTTGGAAGATGTATCTCTCCCACCTGAGCTAGCTAACTCTCTCTGATATCATGCTCTTCCTGTGAAAAATTACTCCCTCTAAGTTTGTACAATATTCATAACCATCTTTTCCCTTTGCATTTGTTGACTTCCTATGAAGTTTGATCTCCTATGAACTGTCTTGGGAGGTTATTCCTCCCTATTGGATCCTAAGGGATGACTCCCTCTGAACTCTAGCTCCTTCTGAGATGGTACTTTGTGGGGCTATTTTCCTCACCACTGGTGGAGCTACCTACTCCTCCTCATAACTGGAAGGTTTGTAATCAATGATGTGACTAATCGATGTCATATAACTCGAGAATATATGAGGTCATTTTATCTCCTTGAAAGTATCATGGGGAGATACATGCCCCTCTGCATCCTTCAAAATATCACGAAGCCATGTTCGCCTCTTCCTGGTCACTCCAACATCTCTAGGTATATCCATTGGCCTGGCCGGCTCTACTAATATTTTTAAGAATGAGCAATTCGACTAGAGGTATTTGTATGGTCATCCTATGGATCCTTCTGCTCACTATCAATTTCCATATGAGACACTATGTATCCCACAAAATTACCCTTCTTTCCAGAAGGTTCTAACTTCATCCTCTTCACCTTTGGTACATGAATGTATACTTTAATGTACATAAATATATGTCTAAATAGTCTACTCCATGTATCAAACTAGAGACCTTCTGACTTGTTGTCTCCTGCAACCATCACTATATCTCCCTCTCATAGCTATCACCTGTGACCTACTTCTAGGGAGGGTATGATTGTTCCTCTTTGTTATCACCCCATAAGTTATGGGAATCAACTGGTGACTGGGATATTATGTGTCTCTAGTGTTTTTGTTGACAAATGATCTTTCATTCTGCAAATAATTCGAAAGGAAAAAGAAAAAAGAAAAAGAAAAAGAAAAAATAAAAGAAAAAGAAAAAGAAAAAGAAAAAAAGAAAAAAGAAAACGAAAAAAAGAAAAAAGAAAAAGAAAAAGAAAAGAAAAAAGAAAAAGAAGAAAAGAAAAAGAGGGCATAAAAGAATTGAAATAAAAGCCCCATGCAATAATAGTAACTTGGCCATACCTTTCAAGCATGGCCAAGTTCTTTTTAAATTTGATGTTGATAGGGTAGTGAATGATTTGGTTAAACAGTTTAATCTTAGCCAAAGTATCTAGGTTAGATTAGTGAATAAATCCGGCCAGACTGTCTAATCCTAGTCAGATAGCCCCAAGGTAGAGTAATTTCTTAACCCAACAATTTAATCTGGGTTAACTGTCATAGGAAACTAGGTTAGAACATAGGTTAGTTGCTTTATTGTTCCATTCCAATAAAACCAGCTTGACGTCAAGATTGCGCCATGTTTCAAATGCTTAAAAGATAGTTGGTCGAAGCCCCATGGTGGTGTCTCTTTGAAAAGTTGAGGAAAAACCCATAAAATGATTTTATCCTAAGTTTTCCTCCCAGCACATGTGTGCTCCGCTCCCAGTTTATGCTCCCTGCACATTTCGACGATCCTAATCGTGGCGCCCAGATCTACGGTGCACAGAGCATTCTGGACCCCCCCCCCCCGATTGTTCTATTTTTAACCGGAGGGGGGGGGTCCGGAATCAGTGATAAGACTTGCACACATCTAGACGATCCAGGAACAAGTGCGTAAATCAATGGTCCAGATTGGATTCCGGACCCCCCCGTCCGTTCTTCCTTTAACCGAGGGGGGGGGGGTCCGGAATGAGTGATAAATGGCGCACTAAGATCTGCAGCCAGGAAACGGGTGCGTATATCAACGGCCCTAATTGGATTTCGGACCCCCCTGAGGATCTGCCTTTAATGAAGGGGGGGGTCCAGAATGATTATTCTCCTCTGGCGGGCCCCTTGTCATACATGGCGTCAGGCTATTGGTCCCGAAGTCACATCCCCATCTGCTATCTGACAGCCCCCTTCACTCATGGACATCACCTTCCACTTGTTCCACTTGCTCCTGAGTTATGTCCCATCCCATAACTGTTGTCAGTCCCCTACCCCTTTTCACTCATGACCAGCCCCTTATTGCGACTTTCACCTCCAATCCCTAGCAGCCACATCACCCGTCCATATGTTTTGGCCACCGTCACCTCCCATCTCACCCCCAAGTGACCCGTTGTTCATTTATTACTAGATAACATACCCGTTATCCTACTGACCTGTCTCCCGCACCCAACCGACCCCAGTTTTAAATAAAACTACCGTTATTCCCCCTTCATTCACTATTCATCCATCGCACCAGAAAATTTACCTCTTACTCCTCCATTGCATTTCCGTCACTTTCATCCACAGTCAGTCGACCCCACTAACTTTGTGTTTATTGCAGGTACTATTGCAGAGATGGCGCCAAAGCCAAGACAAGCAGAAGGAGAGGAGAATCCTTTTCTCCCACCTCCTGTCGACCTGGAAAAAATCCCATTGGTCGACAAAGACAGATTGATCGTTGATACCAAGTGTGATTTTGATTTTTCAGACCTCCAATCATGGCTTGGGGAATTTTTCCTGGACCAGAGAGATGAAATTGGACTCTGGGAGTCCAATCTACCCCTATACCTTTTTCCCCAGATCCACCATTTTCCCGAATTCACACTTAAATTCCAAGCTCACTATATTCCTGAACAGAGAGTCGTCATATCCTCATCCGGAGACACCCTGTTCCTCATCACTCCCGAAGACATAGACCAGATGATGCAAATTCCCCGTGGAGAGTCTGTGGCCCCTTTCAACCTGGAAATCCTTACAGAGTTGTATCAGAAGATGAATTTTCCCTAGAGAGCTCAAATATTCGAGCTTTTCCTTCCCACCTCCGCTCAATTCCCTTCCATAAATCCCCCTTACCTGTCGTCCATGTTCTCCACCAAGGGAAACCAGGTCATTCCTTCCCTTTGTGCTCTGTTAGGGTACTATTCTGACCAATGGGTAGATGAGCCCATTCTGGGTTTTCTATCTATTTTCTCCAATGATGAAAAGCCCACCACTCAGTTTGATTTCAGCACCTCTTAGCGGACAATATTCACAAACAGTTCATGAATTTTGACACGGAAGGCATTTTCATATACTCATCTATATTGGCATACATGTTTGTTTACTTTCAAGCAGATAAATTCAGTTTTTCCATGCAGAAGATGGACTCAGATGGAAGGCCTCAGCCAGTCACAGCATGGACCTCTTTGTTGAATCATAACTCCACAGAGTATAGCTTCAAGGCTTTCATCGATCTTTTCTACCACCCGGTGGTAAGCATGTTGAGCGGCAGGCCCGAGCCTCGAATAAATGACGAAGTCCAGAGAATTATGCATCTCTCAGACAACACAAAGACCAGGGATTGGTACCTGTATCAAAACCACACCAAGATCAGAGTATTCGGGTGCGAGTTGGTGCCCTACAAGCTGCCCAAATATGTGCTAGTAAGAATCTTTGCTTTAGAATACATAAGGCAGATCATGAATTCAGATGATATTCATTTCGTATCATTGAAGAAAAAGCAGCAGCTTCGAATCAAGGGGCAAATTGGCTCCTTCATCTGCAACAGTCGAGGCACAGGGGAAGAAGCTGATAGGATGTTGAAAGAAATGAATTTCTTTATGAGTTTCCCATGGCATTATGATCCTTGCGGGATCATCTCAGAAATGCGGGCGAAGAACAAAAAAATCCCGTACATTCATGAAGCCAAGCCTGAGATTGAAAAATTTGCCAATCAGACAGTGTGGGTGCCTAACACCTTGGTCGAAGTGGAACAGCAGGTTCCCCTGACCACTATGCCACCAACGACCACACCACAGGTCCCTAAGGAAAAAAGGCCTCGACAGGATTCATGTCCGCCTGTCACGGAGGTATCTTCTGAAGAGTTCCAGTTGCACACTAAAAGGCCCAAGATAGTCTCAGTTCCGGGTCCAACTGGAGAAAAAGAGGTTCTGCCTCCCACAGTGACTAAGTCTGTGATTCCACCCTTCGAGTCGATCATTCATAAGGAAATCACCCCAGTAGTACCGAAGAAATCCACAGACTCCCCACTAGACACTCAGTCAGGCAAGACTGGGCCCAAATTGAGCATTTTCGAGAAGTACGAGATGATTAAGAAAAAGAACCAGACCCTCACCAGCAGTACTTATGCTCAGTTTCAAAAGCAGACGTCGACGACACAACACAGGCTATTGTCTACCTTTGACACAGAAAAGGGCAGGGTGCACATGGCCTTCCTCCAGGCACAGGTACCAGACCCCAAGACGATCACGGACTACAAGAGGGCCACCTTCAAATTCCAAATGAAGGACGTGCACCTAGCAAATCAGATGGATTTGCACAAGCAGACAGGGGAGATGGTATTCCATACATTGGTGCATGCTTCCACTTCTGCAATAAAATTACAGGTATCACTGAATAACGCTCAGACGCAACTCAAGTTGGAGAAGATTTCATCCTTCGCAAAAGACAATAGAATCAAAAATTTGGAGGAGCTGGTACTCAAGATTGGCTATGACCCCTCCAACATCAAAGTTGTAGAGAAGATGATAAAGAAGAAGAATGCAGACATCACCTCTTTGAGGAAACAACTGAAACTCCCACCCATAGAGGACTCTCAGGTGAAGGAGATAGTAGAGAAAGAAGTAGAAAAGGACGAAATGTTCAAGCTGCTCATGGAGCAGAATGCACAGCTCAAAGAGATGGAAGTTGAGATGGAGAGATTACTAAAAGAGAAGGAATAGTTGAAGCCAATGGAGGTCATTCCATTGACTGCCATCCCAATTTCAGGAACAAACACAGTAGTAGTGACAGCAGTGCCATTTGCAACTCCAGTGACATCACAAGAGGGAACAACAAACCTCTCCAAATCCATGGAAAAGATGAACCTACAAGAGACAGAGATTAGCATGCTTAAAAAGGAGTTTGATAACCTCCAGGAACTCAAGACTTCCTTCCAGACTAGTCTCTCCAAAGAGAAGCAGGTAACTGAGCAACTCAAAAAGGAGCTACAGCATCTCCAAAAGCAAACAGTGGCAGGGAAGACTTTAGCTGAGGTCAAAGAGAATGTATGGAAAGACATCACAAAGTCCATAAATGAGATATGGCCCATGATCCAAATTATGTTTGAACAGAATGAGTTGGTCCAGAGGAGCAAACGGGCCATTGAGAAAATCAGAGTAGAATTGGGAGATAAACCAACTCAGGCAAATGATATCATCAAATTCCTCAATTCCAAGACCAGAGAAGAGCTAGAAGAGCTGAAGATAGAAGACAGAACAGAGACCGTCCTTGAGGTCAAAAGGGTTTTGACCAAGAGAGGATTAATGTTGCAGCTTGAATAAAAGGTTCAGGTCATGGACCAGGGGGTACAAAGGTTTTTCAATAAGATCGAGGCCCTCCAGAAAAAAGGTCTCCCCGGTCTGAAGGTCATTAATGATAAACTAATGACACTCCCAGATTACAAAAAGAGATTGGCTGAAGTGTCTAAGGACAGTTCAAAGTTTGCTAGCATACAAGGGAGAATCACTGGCAAAGAATTCCTGGATGCCCTTCAGTTGGACATCAGTATCCAACATGAGATTCGATACATATTCCTCACTAAGCCCACATTTGCTAAGTATACAGAAATGGACGAAGTGTATCGGAGACTGCTCAAAGTCACTGTGCCTAGTCATCTTAGATGGGTGGAACTCTGCGATCTGCTCGATTAGCAGAGGAGCTACCCAGGTCCATTCATCAGTCCAGTCAGATGAGGTCGTGCAAAGGCTTCATCAACGGTCTACCCAGAAATTCCGCGTGCAGTTGCACCAAGTCATCAAGCAGTTTGATTAGTTAAATTAGTTAGGCTAAAAATAGAATTAGCACGTCCTGATCAGTTATGACAGGAACGTTTGTAATTTGAGTTATAAATACTTCACCTTTCGAAGTATTGAGGGTTGTTGATTTTCACACCCTGACGCTATCAGACTGTACTATTTTTGAAGAGATCTGCCATTAATAAAAAGGAGGCACTTTTACAAGATTCTTGCGTGTATTCACTGGTGATGTTTATTCTCTAAGTTGAATGTTATTCTTTCTTTGTGATAATATTATTTTCTGAAACTAATCTTTAAGAGTAACGTATGTTGCAGGATTTATCTTAGATACCCTGTTTCTGACTCGAAAGATTTTAATGTTTATCTTCTGATGTTTTCAATTAAGAAATTCTTAACTTCTTATTAGTTGACTTTATCTTTCTCATCTTTTCTTCTGTCCATCATTTAAGCTACTAAAAGATCCAGTGAGTATATTATCTCACCCTGTGAAAGTCTTCTTTTCTCATTTCTGGTCGTATTTCATATTTAATTAAATACAGACCCCATAGCCCAATGGAGGTGTAGACTGTCTCAACCAATTCAAAAACACTTTGACAACAAAACCTACATATTTCTTTACCTAGCCTAATATCTAAATTGAAACATAGCTAAATCATATAGAGAGATCCCTCTCTGAAGCTGGAAGGGCTAGATCCCAGCTTTAAAAGTGGTTGGATAAAGTTACCTTTGTAGATTTCTTCTATTTCAACCTCTAGGAAATTTACCAAGTGCTAACACTATTAATGCAAAAAATATAAGATCACTTCTTGGACAAGGTTCCTTGGTATTCTTTTCAAGTGTACATCCTCTGCAAACACCCTTATGATATAGCTTGAAAAACATATACAAGTGCATAACTCTAAAATTTGTATCACCATCCATCTTGCCTTCTAATATGAGATAGGAAACCATATTGACAAGAAAGTGTCATAAATACATCAACAAGCCTGAAAAACTTTAAAAATTCAACTTTTGATTTTGACTTTGATCAGTTAACCTTTGACTTTGCCTAAAATTTCAACCTTGAAGTTTTAGAAATATGAGAGCACCAATAGGTGTGCTAGGTCAGGGTGAGTTGGTTTATGTAGAAATTTTCCCCTACGTTTTAAGAAAAGTGCCCAACGTTTTTCAAATAAGGTGTAGTTTTATGACTGTGCAGTAACTATGCAGTGGCAATATTTCAACAAATCTCTAATACCATGTTGATTTTTTTGATTCTCATATCTGATATTTGTTGCCTTATAATTTCAAAAAATAAATTCTTTCATGCCATAGTTATCATAGAATAACTATACACTGAAAATCTCAACTACAACAATGCAACAAAAATAGCAAGATATAGAAATATTAACCATGGATAGTAGACACAATAACACATGAATTTATCCCGGGAAACCCAACCTTGGGAAAAAACCTATCAACCTTCCTTATAGAAGATTAAAGTCCCAGATATTACTAGTACATCACCATCAATAACAGAAAATACCATTCAGAGAATCTCCTCCCCAAGCCTAGCATCTACAAGAGCTAGTGTCTCACCAGAATAGCCAAAATACAACCAAGAGAGAGCTTCTCCAAGTCTATTTCCTCCTCAAGTGTGGTGCACTCACCAAGACGACAAGAAATCCAAGATATACAGAAATACCACAATTTCAATTGACAACTGGATAGTATGCACTACAGAAGGAGAGTTGTGTGTGTCCAAATGAAATGACTCTGCCTATATTTATACTTGTCCAGGTGCCTGTCTTTTTCTTGTGGGGATGAATTATCTTCATCGGTCTTCAATTTTACTTTATTGCTTTCTGTCTTTTACTAGTGGGACTGAATTCTCTTCCTGATTCTTCAATTTCTTCCTAGAGCTTCTTTAATGGTCAGATGGGTCTTCTTGTACTTCTTAGATTTATTCTTTTCATAGAAAGGTTGTCCTTGAGCATGGTTGATGTAATATTCTTTGCCATGCACCCAGTTTATGTATACTTCTCCCACATAGCATCTCAAGTATCTCTCAGTCCTTTTCAAGTCACAATATAAAGGATAGAGACTACACCAGGGCCATTCTCCTGATCCAAGTCACATGGACATCAGAGGAGAATTTTTCATTCTCCTTAGCCAAGTCAGATCACCATATGAGGATAATGTATAATATGATAATACATGGAGAACATCAATGCCCTAGTCCATTCTCCTTATCCAAGTCACATGGCCATCATAGGATGATGTTGATCCATTCTCCTTAGCCAAGTCACATGACCATCAGAGGTAAATGTTGGGAAATTTTCCTTAGCCAAGTCACATGGGCATCGGAGGAGAATGTTGGGCCATTCTCCTTAGCCAAGTCACATGGCCATCGAAGGAGAATGCATGCCTGGTACTTCCATCTGTAGAAGCATCATCACCTCAAGTATTTTTTGGTATTTTCAAGTCACATGAGCAAGGATAAAGATTACGCCTAGGCCATTCTCCTTATCCAAGTCACATGGCCATTGGAAGAGAATGTATGCCCGATGTTGCCCAAAACATCAACATTTCCCACCATCGGGTGTCTTAAACCATCAAAGACTCGATTAGACTTTGAATTCTTCCTTGATATCCAATTAAATTGGACACTTCTTCGATATGCATCGACAGAAAGTTACTTTCATTGAATCGCATGGGTTGCCTTGAGTTTATATGAGTCGAGATGAGTTTTGACATTTACTTTAACTTTCTTTTTTCCACAATTGGTACAACTTGTACTGAGAAGAATGATTTGGATCTTGCTATCAATATGGCTTCTATTGACCAACATTATTTTTCTTGAGCCTCATAATTCTCCATTTTCTAGTTGTACAATTCTATATCTAAATTTTTTCCTATTGATAAGGGAGATGCGACTAGGATTTCTCCTTCACTATTTGGCTTGAAATGGTCTCTTTGCTCATTATTTATTTGATATACTTGTTGGAATTCTTGAGTTCCATCCCATCTATCTACCCAAGGTTTTCCTTCCTTTGAATCTAATGGGATTATAATTTTTCTTATGCTTCCTTTGATTTTTATTCTATCTCTTTCAAGAGAGATTGTAGCTCACATGTTTCTTCCCCACGGTTTACCAACTAATGCAGGATAGGTAGGGATTGCTTCGACCAAGTTGATTACTTCAAAATAGACTCTCATTGGTATTCCCATTATGGATGATATTACACTTTTAAGGCTACTAATTGGTTCAATGAACCTTTGATTTGCTAGCTTCGGGAAATTCATGGTTGGTTGTAGTAGTGGTTTTCTAAGTCAAATCCATGTTTCCCTTGGGAGTATGTTTACTTGAGATCCAAAATCGACTAGGAATTCCTTGATAATGTGTCTATCAATTTAGAGGTTGAATTGTGGGTCAAAGTCATCAGTATGTCTTTCTTGAGATAGTTGGCATATAATTTTAACATATCTTTGGTATTATTTTTATTCTCTTAGAATAATTAGTAGGTCGATCAAGTGGCCGACTAACTGCTTTTATTTTAATAGCTATAAAAATTCATCTAATGTCATATCGAAAATATTCATATGTTTTCCCCTATTTTTTTTATCTTAGTTGATATTCTTGAAAAAATTCATCGCTTCCCGCATCAATTTTTCCTGTTGATCTAGATCAGGGTATATTTGTCGGTCTCTCCTTTTTCAACTTGTTGGTTCTAGATGTAAATTCTAACCTTGTACAATATCTACTGCAAACTGATATTCAGAAAAGAAAAGAAAAGATACAATGGCAAATACAAACATTACACAGATATTTTTCACCTGGAAACCCAAA
>JZKD02S0318947.1:293263-328316 GCA_000966675.3 Picea glauca | reverse complement strand
AGACATACATTATTCCAATTGATCTAGTTGCTCTATTTGATATTTTCAAAGATATTGCAGTAAGACATAAAAATGCTACCTAGACTTACCCTGCAAGAGGTAGAGAAACATACAAGCCTTTAAAGGCACATTCTGATAAAGTAAAAGATATTTTTGAGCTATCCTTCAGTCATAAGCCACTTCATTGATGTTGAGCTTCCTTGTCTTAGAGAAACAACATGAGAACAAGTATGGCAAGATGCCATAACAGAAGAATACCAATATATCTTAAAGAATGATGTATAAGATATTATTCAGGGGCCAGAAGGGAAGTCTGTGATAACTTCCAAGTGGATCTATAAGATTATAGCCAGAGATTTCTTACAAATAGAGGGAGTTTTCTATGATGAGACACTTGTTCCAGTAAACACGATGCACTTTGATCCGTACTACCATCCATGAGTTGGAAACTATATCAGATAGATAGATTCTTGATGAGTTTGGATTTCAGAAAGATTATTGCTGATCCAAACCTATATCATTAACAATGTTGGCAATGAGAGGCTGATTTTGATGACTTATTTAGAAAGCCTTATTGTTGAATACAAGTAATCCTTGAATTCTGAATTCGAGATGAATAATCTAAATATGATGCACTTCTTGAGACAAGAACAATAAGATTTTCCTGAGTCAAGGAAAATATATAGTGAAAATATTAAAGAAGTTTAGTATGACAGAATGAAAAATCCACCGTGATGGATTTAAGGAAAAATATTCATGATGATTTAGCTGAGACTGATCCACAACTAATTGGATCACTAATGTATTTGGTTAACACTAGACTTGATTCATGCCATGCAGTAAATATGCTTAGACATACTCACTAGACAACAAAAAAACATGTATTGAAATATATACGAGGCACGGTTGGATATGGCCCAAGATATGCCTCCAGTGTGAACTTGAGTTTGCAAGATATGTCGATTCATATTGAGAAAAGGTACAGTTGACCAGGAGAGCACATCTAGTTGATTTTCTACCGTAAAGTTTTCCATGGTTTCTTGATACAACAAGAAACAAAACTATGTGACCTTGAGTACCATAGAGGCATATTATATAGCATCGAGTGTGAGAATCAATGTGGCTTCACTAGCTTATAACATATTTACCTAACCATGAGATGGATCCTATGATGATAACCAAGAGCCGTGTGTAAAGATCCTTGAGAACCCAAAGTCTCCTAATGGATCGAAACATGATGAGATGAAATATTATTATATCAGAGATATGGTGCAGAGGAAAAATCATACACTTGTAGTACCTTCCTACAAATGAGCAGATTACAAAAATCTTCACCAGAGTAACTTGGTGAAAAATGTCTTTCTAGTTAAGAGGGAGTATTGATGACTCCAGCCAAAAACAAAATACAAAGTACATCCGTGTGAGACCTGACATTATGAACAATGCCTCCCTAGCTGAGATGGAGTGTTGATGAATGCAACTATGTGAGACATTCTCCATATTACAAACCTGTGAGGTGTGGATCATTGAAGCTATGTGAGTCTTTCTCTTAGCTTACAAACCTAAGAGAAATCCCCTAAGAAGGGTACATGATTCTTGCCTGAGACAGAGCTATGAACGTAGAGATGACCTCCTCCATTCAGAGAGTGAGAAGAACTCCAAATGGTTATCCACTGGGAAAGGCGATCTGATGAGTTGGATGTGCATGTGGTTGACCACAAGGTGAATGTGTGAAATCCCAAAGTGTTGGGTGCATCATCATGTGAACAGAAATGAAGATGATATGTTAGCCTCCTTTGAGCAACAGAGTTGACGAGAAAACTCTGGATGATTCTCCTGTGTGAGGCAGTGGGAAAGAAGATCTGTAGATTGGGCATGCCTCTGGATGAGCACATGTGAATGTGTGTAGATCTGGTTCTTTTGTGTAATGCAATGAGACAGAACTATGACATCCCTATGGATGTTCCCCTAGTGGATGAGAACTAGTGGGTGTATTAGATCCTTTTCTATATGTTGTTCAAGAGTCAGACCTACCTATAACCCTAATTGTTATGTAAAGGGTACAAGTCGGCCCCACCTTAATGTAATTAATAATAAATGTAAAAGATAATTAATATGATTAACATTAATTATAATAATAATAATAATTATTATTATTATTATTATTATTATTATTGTAAAGTGACTTAGAGAGGTCGGCCCTGTTGAGCCAATAGACGCCTTTGTTGATTGGACAAGTCTAATATAAGTAAGGGATGATTCCCCATTGTGGAAACATATCTCACTTGTGAGTTTGGAGATTTCAGAAAGGACACTTATTTAGAAAAAGGTGTGCACCTCTCTTGGGCACTAGATTTCTAGGGTTTAAGCACCCTCTTATGTGTTAGGTCCTTCTTGGAGGTGAAGGTATTTTCTCTTGAAAAATATAGTAAAGGATTTGGCTGGGTTTTCTTCCCTTGTTGAGAAGGGTTTCCCAGGATACATTTGTGTTCTTGTGCATGGTGCTTCTTCTTATGATCTTGGTTGCTGCAACAATATTGTCTATGGTTAAGTTAAATGATAAAATGGAATGAAATTCATGCTTAACCTAGCTTATGAAAAATCAACAAAACAGGGGAACCCGAGGACAAATTATTAAGGATATTAACGACCATGCAATGAAGTTTTCCACAAAGCTGATGGCTTGTAAATTTTTTAGGAAATGCAAAAAGGAATAAGCCGTAACATGATTTATATCAATAGTCACATAGTGCACAAAGGGTGTAGTGTTCAGCTGGGAGCCATACTTGTTGAACCAGTTTCTGATAGATTGCAAATATGCATAGGATAATGGAACAAAATTCCATTACTCGTAATTTCTAATACTAATAGCATTGGTGGGCTGGTAGGAGCACAAGTTTTCATATTTTCTAGATAGGAAGGGGAAATATTATGCAATGCGCTATGAAACTTTCTAGTAGGAAAAGGACCCCAAGAACTAATAGGCGAACAACACAATATTTTCCATATTCTTGGAGGATATACAACACAAGACAACCAATTTCAGGAGGATCTCTATTGAATTAGTTAAAGGAAATGAAGGGATTTCCAATTTCAAGGCTTCAAGACATCATTTGTGGATCTAGGCCACAAGGGACCCAAATAAGAAGTGGTTGGAAATGAGATATTTCACATCACGGGAAGAAGTAGACTAGATTTTGAAAGACTGACCTACGTAGTGGAAGGCTCCAACAACACAAAAGAAAGGAATAAAGCCTAAGGAGCCAACAAAATCATGAACATCAAAGAAGACAAGTAGTCTAGCAGATAATACAAGGAAGGATGTAGAGCGCATCCAAACCTCAAGAAGCATCACATCAAGCAAAAATCCAAGAAATAAAGAGAAGGGAGATAACTCTCATCCGAAGGAAGAAAAATATGGGGAAGAAGAAAAGAAGAAAATTGAGGCACGAATGTCAACCCCAACAAAGAAGAGAACATGAACACATGAGGCATAAATAAGGAAAAAGATGAAGTATCACAAGAATCCTTCAACCATTACTATTACAAAGGATGATGTCGAGTTGGTCATAGACAAAGTCCAAGATAGAGGAGAGGATGTAGTGCGTGCAACAAAGGCACAAAGGGAAGAAATCATGGAAAATTTAGTATAAGTACATGAAATATTACAGAGAATACAACTAAATATAGTGCATCATCCAATAGGGCAATAGAAAGAACAAACACATGAAGCATCAATGTATAAAGAGCAAGAAGAGACTGTGAAGACGATAGAAGTGAGCAGTGACAGTTTCAAAGTCACACAAGAAATGTTGGAGGTGGATTAAAACATAGTGCAGAGACCAGTAAAGGACGTGGAACATCTGGAGTTGGTTCTGGTGAACATACCTACAAAGGAACTATATGGATTACAAGAGAGTGTCATGCATGAAGTACAATCTAGAGCTAGGGTGGATGCCACCAACCTAGTTCTTAGTCGTGAGGTGAAGGATATTTTGCAAGTGACGTGAGTAGATCATGCTGGAAAAGGAGGAGGAGAAGAAGTGTGTATATAAATTAGACAAGAATCTTACATAGGTATATAGGAGTATACCACACTACGCGCAGGAACATGAGGTTACAATGTAAGAGAAGACAAAACAGATCACGCAGACCATGGATAAATACAAATAAGAGATAGTGGATTTAATAGAGAAATTATCTCTGAGCACACCTCCAAAATTAGAGGAGAAGAGAGATCAAGAGGCTAATGTGCACATAGAGAGTATAGCACAAGAGGTTAAATAAGTGGAAGAATTGTATGATAGGACTACACACATTTGGACCAGCTTGGAAGAGGATGAGAAGATCTAGTAGCTAGAGCAGAGGGAGGAAAAAATGAACGTGGTGGTTCAGGACTTGAAGAAGAGGAAGAATACCATGGTCATGTCCCTAATAATGAAGGTCGCGTATGAGCTAAAAAACTTGGAGGAAGAAGTAAAGACTATGCAGGAGGAGAAACACGCAAGGCAGGCTTAGTTGGAGCCATTTCAACAACAAGAAAAAGGAATGATAGAGGAGCTCCAAACAAAGAAAGGAAATGGGAACAAGCGCTAGCAGAAATCATAGAATTTATAAGAGAGCACATACATGCAGGGTTTGGATACACTAGCATGGAAGAGCACAGAGGCTAAGGATAAAGCGACATGATTAGGAAAGAAGTTCCATGCACTGGAGGTAGTGCTTTAGAATGTGAACTAAGGCTAAGTGGTGCGGGAGGAGCCACATGTTAGTGTTGGGGGCTTGTTGGAGTAGGAATGTTTGGATAATAGTGCAGCAAATGAGGAAAAATGGACCAAGAGGGAGAGCATGCCACATTTAGAGGAAAAGCAGCGTGCACGACAGGATTTGCAGAAATCCGATGTAAATATGGACAAACCTATCCTAGTTAGGGTTATGTTTTTAGGATGTATTTTAATGGTTTCTAACCCAATTTTGTAATATAAATAAGGGATATGTGGTATATTAGAGGAGCATCAAAATCATCATAATCATCCAATTGGTAGTTTATGAGTGCGACAAGTTTTTTTGGAGAACCTATTTTGGAGTCTCTGTGAGTTGAAGTTTGTTTTGAGAGTTGTGGAGATCAGATGAGGTTGAATTAGTTGAGGGTCAGGTTGTAAGCTGTGGAGCTTGGTGTGATCCTGGTTTTCCTCACTACTATATATTATGATGTAATGTGCACAATGCCTTTTTGATGAATAAGAAAAGAAGCAGAAGATCTTTGTGGATGTAGCCCCAGGGGGAGTGAACCATAGTAAAATGATGTGTGCAATGTGTTTTAATGTTTTACTATTTCTGCAATTATGATGAATGGTTAGATAGATGAATGGATGGATTTAATTACAACACACACTAGAATAGATATGAAAAATAAATGTTATGAATGAATAAATGGGCCTAATGAATATTATAATAGAATGCATGGTTAAGTAGAAGTAATAAGTAGAAATAAAATCCCCCAATCCCTTCCATGACTATAGACACCTGCGTCCTGCAGTCCCCCATAAACCATCTTGGGTGAGACTGCACTGTGCACTTTGTGTGCAGTGTAGCCTTC
This sequence comes from Picea glauca, assembly GCA_000966675.3. Taxonomy (NCBI): domain Eukaryota; kingdom Viridiplantae; phylum Streptophyta; class Pinopsida; order Pinales; family Pinaceae; genus Picea; species Picea glauca. Next base: position 322,717 of record JZKD02S0318947.1, on the reverse strand, counting down.
TGGTTTACTAGAAGGGTTGATGGTGATAAGGGTTTTGTTGGAGAACTAAGGTAGAAACTGGGTCAGCCCATAAGTCCAACAAGGATACTATCTTGATTTACCTTTATGTATACATTGTTGTCTTCATTTCCTTTTATGAGCCCTTGTTGATGTAAGTGTCTATCCATTCTTGAATACCATGCTCTAGGGGCTTTTTTGAGACCATATAGTGCCTTATTCAACCTACAAACATAGTTTTCCTATTCTGACAACTGAAATCCTTTTGGATGATCGATGTATACTTATTCTTCTAACTCTTCATTTAGAAAGGCTGACTTTACATCCATCTGATACACTTTGATATTTTTGGAACATTCATAAGCTAGAATCAACCTGATTATTTCCATTCTAGAAATTGGGGAAAAGGTATCTTCAAAATATATACCTTCAACCTAAGCGTATCCTTTACATACCAATCTCTATTTGTTCCTAGTAACGTGTCCATCCTCTTTCAATTTGTTTCTAAAGACCCACTTTGTACCGATCTCATTCTTGTTCTTTGGCCTGGAACTAGTTCCCAAGTGTCATTCTTCTTTATTTGATCTAACTCTTCATCCATAGCTTTGATCTAGTATTCATCCTTGTTGGTTTCTTCAAAACTACTTGACTCAATTGTGGATAATAGTGTTAGGTGTTATTTTTCTGGTGGACGTATTCTCCTTCAAGTTTCAACTCCTACACCTTTATTTCCAATGATCCAGTTCTAGAGGATGATTTTTCTACACTCATTTGCCAGGTGTCTTTGGAGGTACCTAAAGATCTTGGTGTTCTTGCTCTGCTTCTGGTTGATATTCTTCTTCATCTACGTATTCTTCTTTCAAATATTCTTTGAGATCTTGTTCCACTGAATCTTTGTTTATTTCTTTTATCTTTCGTCCATTTGTCTCATCAATCATCACATTGATGCTTTCCACTAGTTTGTTGAGTCTTAAATTGAAACATTTGTATGATTTTATTTTTCTTGAGTACCCAACCAATATGTCTTTATCAACTCAAGAGTCACATTTTCCAATCTTTTCAACTTCTCTCTTGATATAGAAATTCCTTCCAAACACTTTGAAATGCTTCACATTTGTTGGTCTTCCTTTCCAAATCTTGTAGGGGGTCTTATCACTGTTATTTATGAGCATTCCTCTATTCTGGATATGAATTGTTGTATGTATTGCTTGTACCAAAAATAAGTCTTTCAACATGGGGTCTTTCAACATGGTTTTGGCCATTTCCTGCACTATTTTGTTCTTCCTTTCAACAACTCCATTTTGATGAGGTGTTATGGCTACTAAGAACTGTCTCTTTATCCCATGTTCTCTACAAAAATCTATGAATTTATTTGATGTAAACTCTCCTCCATTGTCTTATCTCAAACTCTTGATTTTTTTTATTTTTTTTCAGTTTTGACCATTTCCTTGTATATATTGAAGTGTTCAAATGCCTCTGACTTATTCCTAAGAAAGAAAACTACAATAATCCCTGTGCAGGCATCAATCATTAGCATACAGTACATTTCTCCATTCAATCTCTTTGTTCTCGTTGGTCCACACAGATCTATATTTAAAATCTCTAGGGGTTTTGTTGTGGAGTATTCCTTTGATTTGAATTTGGTCCCAGTTTGTTTTCCCTATAGACAATTCTTGCATAGAGTGTTTGTTGGCTTTGAGATCTCAAACATTTCTCTTACTGCTTCCCTTATGCTGATTTTGACAATATTATCAAAATTTATGTGACCCATTCTTTTGTTCGATAGCCCACTTTCATCATCCTTTCCTGGGTAACATCTTTCCTTCCCAATTTCATTTCGTACATATATGTTGCTTGGAGTTATTTTAGCTGTAGCCACCAATTTTTCTGATCCTACTTTCCTTATTTCACATTTCTCTGAGTCAAACACAAGTTTATGTCCTTTATCACACATTGGACTTACACTTAGTATATTGTGCTTCACGTGTTCAACTAATAGTACATTTTCTTCCTTGGCATCTGTTATAGAAATATTTGCCTCACCCCATGCAACTTACTCAAAAGGACTTTTCCATTTCCCTATGCAGACTTGAAGTCCCTTTTTGCAGTTCCCAGAGCTAAAAAACATATTTTTCCACACATATGCTCCCTAACAGCTATACAACATGCATATACGCAGGTTGCACCATTACAACTCACGTACATCAGGTTTTGTGCTCAAAATTAAAAACTGGTGTTGGGTTTCTATGTCACGTCACGAGATCCATGATGCTTGACCTTCCATATACTGGAAACATTCTAAATCGGCCCTTCAGTTCCATTTGAAGGCAATAAATGGGCCTTATCCAAGCTGTGGAAAAGGGGAGAATAATTCAACTTTGAGAGCAAAGTTACTCTGGAGAAATTATTCACTTCATATTGAGTCTGCATCCCTTTGTGATCCTTTTAAGTTTGAACACATTGTTCAACCCCCAAGATCTTCCCTATTTGATGGAGAACCTCATTGTCTCTCTTATATGAGCTTGCCTTTGGTGGAGGATTGAAGTGGTGGAGGCCCAACTAGAAGGGACTTAGTTTCTCGGTTCTGAATGTGCTGACATTGAAGTTTGTCATTCATAGACTTATGTTGATTACATTTGAATAGAAATACTCTTTTCTTGTCCACTTAATGTCTTGGAAATATATGAATTGTTATTCCATGGGCGTACTTGTTATGAGTATTAATGGATTATGCTATTATATGTGCTAAATTTATATATTATCACCATATGTTTACGCATCTTGGTTGTTGAGGACAAGTTGCAGGTGTATCTCTTTGAGTCAAGTGCTCAACGGTGGACTTCATCGAATGTCTAGACGAGGTAGGCTCTTTATGTTGTCTTGCTAGCGTATTTGTTTATATTAGCATAATTGAGATTAGAGTTGATTTCTGCAGTCATTTCCGTCTATTGTGGTTTACCCCATGCCATAGAGTGATTGTCCTCGTAACAAAATTAACGACCATACTGGGGATTGAATCTTCTTTTCGGGGTTTGGAGTGTTTTTATCCTTTGATTTCTCTTGTTTATCTTGAGTTTCTTGTCGTATGATTTCTTGAAAGCCTCTGTTCATTTTGAGTCTGAGTTTCTTGGCCTTGTCCTTAATCTGGCAGTGTTTTAATACATATACTTGGTTTTTCCCTTATAGTCTCGTACATACACGAGTTGTAGTTCTGTAGGAAGCGTATATACATAGTTTTCTCCTGAACAATCATGTACATCATCCTTGTTTGCTTGATTGTTGATTTTGATGGTTGATGGGTAATTTTTTATGGTTGTTGAGTCTTCTTAGGTCTTTGTCATGAATGTTGAGTGCCTGCATAGTGATAGGAAACCTTTCTTTGGTTGAATTTTCGGGCGGTTTTTTATTTCTCATCATCCTTTTGATTGGTTGTCCTTGCATACTAGGATGGGTGTTTTCTTCTTGACACTCTACTTTGTTTGTCTTTGTTTACATACAGTAGGGTATTTATATCAAGTTGTTGTCCAGTCCTTGCATTTTCACTCTTTTATATTAAAAATACAAAAAAATATACATTTTGCATCGTTTCCATTTGATCTTTTGGGTTCTTGTCATCGATCTTAGTACATGTATAGAAAAATTGCATCTTATATGAAATTGCAGAATTAAATTGAAATTTGCATTTTGAAAATCTTATCATTTGTTGGGAATTGAAGTTAGTACTTTGAATTTTATTCATATTCATTTATTTTCCTTGTCGAGTCATAACATCATTAGTTTCACAATGACACCTTTTTGAGTAAGCAAAGCCACTAAAAGTAACGCTGATAAATTTAAAATTGATTAGAAACAATTTTGTTTTTTAGGGTGCACAAACTAGCTTAAGATTTAGAGCCTTGGAATAGGATTTTGTGTGTAAACTTCTCCAAGGATATTAAACTCAACATATGTGTCTGACTAAGGGAGTGGTGAAATCCATTGTATAATTGGTGACGTCATGAGGCTCCTCTCACACCGGAGATAAGCACGAGGTTTCACGAGGTTGGTTGAGGGGATATCCCCCCAATACCTTATTATCATCATAGATATTTCTCAGGATGTATTCGTATATGGGGGTCTTGATAGTATCTTTACCTCCATGAGAGGTGGTGCTTTCAAGATTTCAGGATTTGTTACCCTGCCCATACGGTAGACCTGACTTATGAATGTTCACCTGGGCCTTGGTTATATCGTGGTGGCTTAGTTTCTTGACATAGGTATCCACATAGGTTACTTGTAGGGGTTATTCGCCAGGTACCCTAGGTCAGATAAGGCTTGGACTTCACATAGCCTTTATGGAGGATTACCTCTCCAAGAGGATCTGACTGACTAGTTTTTAAGCCCACGAGGGCCCTTATAACTGATTTTCATACCTCTGATCTTTGGCAGGGAGACTCAGGCCCCTTTTGGGTGAGGCATACCTACTTTAGGGAGGGATGGCCCTTTCATCCACTTTATCTTGTTTGTGTGAATATTGTCCTTTTTTATTTACTTTGGTGTTCTCTTTGATTATTAGTTGTCCTTAGGATTTTTCATTGCATCGTGAGTTTCCATTTCTATGATTAGTGGAGCCCCTGTGACTCCCTCAGATAGTGTTACCCAACCCATGATATTTTCTCATTCCATGGGGATGAATCCTTTTGTATTTTTGAGTGGCACGTTGAATCATGATACTCAATCAATACCTTGGACCTCTAATATTTTTTCTTGTAGTATGCGAGACATGTCTTCGCACTTTTCATCATCTGTCTCATCGCCTTATGTGAATCCTAGTTTTGGATCTGGGGGCTTGAGGCCTACCTTTTCTACATTTTCATTTGATGGGAGTCATATCCCTCAACCGACTCTCACAGTGGGAAGTTGGAATATTCCTTCCTATGGATCCAATCCTAGCTTCACTTTTCCAGGAGCAAGTGCTCAAATGGGAGAATACTCTACTTATTACATCTCGTCCAACCATTCTTCCTCCATTATGCTAGTTCCTATGAATGATTTTCCCGTGGCAGACCTCCATCTATCCTTTGGTATTTCATCTAGAGGGAGTCATTTTATGGTACGGGAAACCCCTTAATGGATTCCCTTCGTCTGCGGCCAATATATATCCTCACCTGAGTAGCCCTTGTCATGATGTTTTCTCTTCACAAATGTATTCTTTGGTGATGATGCCTTTACAAACCTTTATAAATCAATTTGGAGGAGGATACTACCCTGTCGGGCAGGGATAGGGTGTAGACCAGATCCCTTACTAGCATTCAATTTCTCAAACTCGATCTTTCCAGGAACTTTGGTCTCAAATACCGCAACTAGTTGCTGCAAGTCATGCTGGGGGAACAACTCTAGTCATTGTTAGTGACATTGCACATACATCACCAACCTCTGTTAATCATGTTGGGGATACATCAACAACCTCTATAAATCATGTTGGAGATGAGCCACTGGCCTCTGCAATTCATGCTGAGAGCATGTCACCAGCCATTGTAAGTCATGCAGGGGGAATTCATACGATTGAGAAGCTTCGACGTATAGGACATAAGCCCAAGTTCCTTTGTATGCTTTGCAAAGGAGGTCATTTAAATCACTTATGCTCTACTAATATTGTAGTAGAAGAAGCACATTCCTTGCCTGATAACCCTTTGGGTTCAGATTCATCTTTGGGTTCCCAACATTCTAATTCTTCTTTGATTGACACAACAATCGTGTCAATGCAATCTTCAACCAACAACACTCCTATTTTGAGAAGTGAGGTGTCTTTCTACCATGTCATTAACATTTCTATTCCTATACCTTGTGAACAAGAGGGCATTCCACTCTCTTCGAGTATGCTCCCTCCAAGTCCTAGGGAGGTTTCCTTTGACTGGGATGGTCTTGTGGGGTATCAAATTCCTTCTTCTACCCCTTCTAGATAAGGGAAGTTCTTCGATATGTCATAGAGAAGGTAACTTCTGCAAGTATTTTATCCTCCTCCACTTGGAAAGCTTTTGGTTTTCCCAAGATTGTGTCAGTTGTTTGTAAGTTGTTGACCTTTCACAGAAGTCTTACACAAGAGCCTTGGCCTCCCCCATGATATGTTGCTTAGAACAACATCAACGAGTTTGGTTTAATCTCTTTTCTGACTCTCTAAAAAAGAAAAAATATTTATGAGTGAACTTATCTCTTTCACACTCATAAATTGGATTTGAAAGGACGTCTATTTGGTGTAATTTTATCCCTTTTTCAAACCAAGTAGACTAAATTTACGAAAAAAGGAAATTCTTTGGTGTTAAGTTGTAATTACATATTATTCTCTCACTTACAGTGTTGAGCCTTTTTCCGGTTCTTGCTTTTGCATTATAAGCCTATCACCTTAGTAGTTTGCATCATTAGCCAAGCATATCCTTGCAGCTTGACATCCTATACCCCAAGAGGAAACATTCCCTCAAGTGTCCATATCCTGCATGCACCTCCTTGCATTGAGCATAGGTATGTTCCACTATTGGAACTAGTTGCCTAATCACGGCAATCATTTCCTCCTCTGTATCATAACATTCATTTGACTATGAAAAAATAAAAAAGACGGGCGAGAAAGGAGTATTATCTTATGTTGGCAGTAGTCGTGTCACCTTTGAACAGAGAACAAACTTTTGAGTCCACTTGTCATCAAAATTTTTGGTTTAGCATGACCTTATGAAGTTGAGCTCATTACTTAGAGTTTACTCCCCTAACTGGCTAATCTTCCAATCCTTATGAAGAGTTTGATTGGTGCCTCCTGCATCACAAAGTTTCATCATTGAGTCTATGTTTCCACAATCATCCATATTTCTCATGCTCTTGCTCAAAGGATGTTTATTAGCCTTTGTCATCCATTTATTAGAACTCTTGACTTTGCATGTCGATCTTACCCTCAGTGTGTCTCAGAGTTACATGAAATTGTAGTCCTACCATGCACCCTGGTCCTACTTTCCTTATGTGTAGGTAAACTTGAACCTACCAGTCGACATCTTTTCATTGATCATTGACCGGGGGGTTTCCCTTGTGTTCAACGGTAATAAATCTATTCACACAGTGGGATTTGTACAGTGCCTTGGATTCCATTAGCCTTATTTGTGGTTTCCTCTCCTTTTTCGACAGTTTTCCTTATTGTTTGTTATTCAGAGGGTCTTTTTTGTGCACCGCTTGCATTTGGTGCATGCAAAAGACGCACAGGTTCATTGGTTCGTGAACATGTTCTTCATCCGAGTTCCTCCAAATCATCAAGCTCATGCTGAAAGATGAGAGATTCCTTAATGCTCTCCTTTCAGTGGGTATCCTTCCATCGAATTCATCCCATCTATTCTGGAAACGAGACCTAGAGTCCTATGAGTACCTAGAGGCTTGCAGTCATCAGTGGCAGGTTCTCTCGCCATCGACAATTGGGAATAGATCAATGTCTTATGATCGATGGATTCTTCAAGTGTTTGAACTCAACACTTTTTATTGAAACTTGTAATAATGTACTCGGTTCCTTGATACCTACTTTCATTATCGGTAGGATGTCTCATGTTTGTTAATAGTATACCTCAATGATCGATAATCAAACAAAATCTCATTATGTTTGACCTCGACTCCTTTATTAACATAATGTAGACTTGCACCTTTGGTGGATCGTGTAGAATACTTAAAGACATCATTTCATAGTCATAGCTTTCCTGAGATGTTTCTATAATTCATTGGACCAATACCTATATGAATTTAGTGATCATGGGAGATTAGATTGTACTCCATTGTATACAAATATCTTCAGACTTCTTTTGAGACTAGTTTTCACTGGGCCTTGTTTGTGACTATGATAGCCTATGGCATGTATCTACTTTTATATTGCCTATTTCATGTCCATGAATAGTTTTTTGGTATATTTCCACATGGATATGCAGTGTAATTCAAATTGGCAACCATGTGCGCAAAGTCATTATGGATTGTAATATTCTTATGAGCAACTAGTTCGTCTAGTTGGGTCTCCATTACTCCACTTCTGGGAATTATAATATATTTCGGCCATCGCATATACTCCTTTGATCTCATACATTAGGGGGCATATATTATAGAAAGATTTTCCTCACCTCATGCAACTTGCTCAAAAGGCCTTTTCCATTTCCCTATGTAGACTTGAAGTCCCCTTTTGCATTTCCCAGAGCTTAAAAACATATTTTTCCAGACATACATGCCGTAACAACTATACAACATGTGTATACATAGGTTGCACCATTACAGCCCATGTACATCAGGTTTTGTGCTCAAAATTAAAAAAAAGATGTCAGGTTTTCATGTCATGTCATGAGATCCATGATCCTTGACCTTCCATATACTGAAAATGTTTTGACTCAGACCTTCAGTTCCATTTGAAGGCTATAAATGGGCCTTATCCAAGTTGTGGAAAAGGGGAGAAGATTTCAACTTTGAGAGCAAAGTTACTCTGGAGAAATTATTCACTTCATGTTGAGTTTGCAACCCTTTGTCCTTTTAAGTATGAACACATTGTTAAGCCCCCAAGCTCTTCCCTATTTGATGGAGAACCTCATTGTCTCTCTTATATGATCTTGCCTTTGGTGGAGGCCCAGTTGGAAGGGACTTAGTTTCTTGGTTCCGAACGTGCCGACACAAAAGTTTGTCATTCATACACTTATGTTGATTACATTTTAATAGAAATACTCTTTTATCATCCAATTAATGTCTTGCAAATATATGAATTTTTATTCCATGGGTGTATTTGTTATGAATTTTGATGGATTATGCTATTATATGTGCTAAATTTATATATTATCACCATATGCTTGTGTATCTTGGTTGTTGAGGACAAGTTGCAGGTGTGTCGCTTTGATTCAAGTGCTCAACGATGGACTTCATTGAATGTATGAACATAGTAGGATCTTTATCTTGTCTTGTTAGCATATTTTTTTATATAACATACTTGAGATTAGATTTGTTTTTTGCAGTCATTTCCATATGTTGTGGTTTACCCCATGCCATAGAGTGATTTTCCTCATAATATAATCCTTTCTTCCAAGCTTAACTATACCCTTTCCTATGATTCTGACTGAGTTTTCATTGCCAAATGAAACTGATCCATCTCCTTCATTTTTCAACGATAGAAACATTTCCTTATCACCTATCATATTCTTTGAGCAATCATTGCCAACATACAATCCACGTTTCTTGTGTTGGGCTTGTAGAGAAAGCATGCATTCTTCAGTGTTGTATTGATCCTACTTCCTTACCCATATCCTTCGTGGTTCCTTCTTATGATTGTTGGTATTCTACTTTGGCTCCCTTGGAGGAATAGTCAGTCTGCAATCTTTGTCCATGTGACAAAAATTGTTTCATTTGTAGCATTCTACTTCATTACTCGAGGATTCAAGTCTATTGTGGTTTTTTCTCTGTGCTTCATGAGGCCCTCTTGTATAAGAATTTCTTGTATAGCCTTCATAGTTTCTTCTGCTCTTGATATTGGCTCTACAACTCACAACTTTGTGCCCAAAGTTATTGCATGAATAACATAAACCAAGAAAAAGAGTTTGATACCTAGGGGTGGGAGATCTTCTGAATGGTGACTCTCTTTTGAATCCTTCTTCTTCTTGAGGTCTTTTCATTTCTCATTGTTGTTGATTCTAAATTCAAAATATTATAGGTGGTGCAATGTCTCTGTAATCGTCTTCTTGTATCTTCTTGCCTTCTTCCCTTTTAGGAGAGCCTGTGACTATTTTTTCATAACTTCTTTGTTCTTCTTCTTGTTCTGTTGTTTTCAAGCTAGAGCCTTTCTCTATCTTGTTGTATCCTAATCCATATTTTTCATAGTATGGCCTTTGATAGTTAATGATCTCGTGCAATATTCTAGTGTTGTTCTGTTGCATGTCCTTCATCTGAAGATATTTTCTTAGAGTGACTATTTATGCTTCCAAGACTTCAATCATCTTGTCCTTCTCTTCCAACTGATTTCTGAGTGCTTCTTTAATTCTTTTGTCTTCTTCTACTTGGATTTTTAACTTCGTGATCATTTGCTTGACCTCTTCTAAGTTGGAATTATAAGAACTGTGTTTCCTCTTTAGTTCTTCCTTGAGTGAATTGATTGTATTTCTTTCATTCCTTAGCTCTTCTAAGGCATTGATCAATTTTTCTATGAGATTAACTTCTCCTTCTTCTTCAGAATATTATATTGCCATGAAGAGTACTCTTTTTGTATCATTGTCACTGTGTTCCTTGGTGCACAAACTTTTCTTGAAGAATTTATTTTTGTTTCTTCTACCCTTTTCTTCTTAGGGTCTTATTCTTCATCACTTTCCTTATTCTTATGGGGACATTTAGAAGCAGAATGACCAATACCACCATAATTAAAACATTTCAATAGAATCATACCTTTGTATTTACCAATTCCTCTTTGCAAATTTCTTATGAATTTTTCCATTTATTCATATTCCTCTGAATCATCATTGCAACAACAGTCTGACTTTGGATTTTTCTTGCTCTTTTTCTTTGTCTTCTTGGATTCTTTGAATGTTGCTTCCTTTGTGACTAGGTTCTCATGTTCTGTTCTCATTTCATAGGAAGTGAGTATCCCATGTATCTCGTCCATGCTCGAGGTGTTTAGATATGTTCTTTCTTCTATGGATGAAATGTTTGGATCAAATCTCATAAGTAGAGATCGGTTCCTTCATCTCTTCTCCCAGACCTTTAATAGTATTCACTATTTCATCAACTCATAGAAAGTAGGTTGTGATGTCTTCATCTTCCTTCATCTTCAATTGTTCGAACTTAACTCTAAAGGTTTGGAGTTTATCTCTCTTGACTTTATAATATCCTTCATTTTTATTTTGAATATTATCCCATACGTCCTTTGCAGAATTGCAATACATAACCTTAAAAAATATTGAATTAACAAGACTGTTTAGAATAGTACCTTTAGACTTTGAGTTTCTTTCCATCCTTGTCTTGGGGAGTTCCTGCAAAAAGGTTTTCATCCTTATACTCCATAATCCATAATTATGACAATCAAATATTGGTGCTCCAATCTTAGGGTATTGAATGATCTCCTTCCAATGGTTAGAATGATTCTTGAAGGACCTACTCTGATACCAAATGTTGGAATACTGAGAGGGGGGTGAATCAATATGAGCACTTTTATTAATTTTAACCACAATTTATGTTCTTCAACAATGTTCAGTAGTTTATATTTAGCATTCAATATATATCATCAGTAGTATAATCATAATAAGTATCTCAAAAATACAACAACCCAGATGTTGAAATGTTTACCATGGGTACCTTGACATGTCTTCTCAACCTCCTCCAATTTTTACTATTTGAATTATTCTAGAAAAAAAGTTATAGAGAAAATGGTAATATGACCTTTAAATAACATACCTTAGAACACATCATCACAAGACTTCATCCTCCCTTGGAATTTTTCCCTTATTTACTTCATATTCCCTCTGAAATTCACCTCAATTCTCGTTGGTTACCTCAGATAAAAATTACTTACTCACATAGAAGATATTCAATAGAATGTGTGTGTGAATGTAATGTGAATGATTCTTTGAGGTGTATTTATACTTTTGTTGAGTAACCTCTTTCCTTAAACTTAGGGGATTCACAACTTTCTTGTTACAACCACTTTACCCTTTCATTAAAGACTTGTAACAAACTAGGGGCTTCTTGACCATTCTTTAGGGATTCTAACTTCACAAGGCCATAGTTCCTCAAGCATGAGGAACTATTTGGCGTACAACCTATCACTGGAAATAGCATGATGAGAAATATCCATACATGAGTGAGTTACCTTCATTTACTCCATCCTTCATGACCTAAATCCATGATGAACTACAATATCCTTAACCATACTTAGGGTGTAGACTTCTTCAAAGTGTCTTTATGTGAGGTCTATGCTTAGAGATACGCCATAAGGGGACCAATTTAATTTGGAGTCTTCTCCAAATACAACCATCACATAAATTGGCATCAATCCACCACTCATTGATGTCAATGAAAACCAAATATCCAACAGATACTAGTGGTTCTCAAACCCATGATCATGGTATATGTGTCTTTAAAATAAAATGTATAATATGATTATTATAAATATTTCCCTTAGCTGGTGTACTTATAACTTTTCTTGTTTCAATGGAAAAGCATGTAGATGAGGGTGCTCAAAGAGGAGAGGAATGAATGGAAATCCAACCAATGGTATCCACCACTCCTCCAGGTAAAAAACACAGTAATGATATTTGTACTAATGAAACACTACTATGCATAAAAACTAACCATGTCCTTTTAACGATTTTTGTTATTGTAGTGGATTCCCATGTAGTGCATCAATGTCCACATCCCGCTAGTACAAGTAGTATAATGCTTGAGATGACCCATCACCTTCTAGTAGCAGAACAAGACCCAATAGTTGAAGGTCGGGATCGAGACGAATGTGATGTTGATACACTCATAGATTTTATAAAAAATAAGTGATTGCACATATTTTCAAGAAATTTTTTATTAATATAAATTATTGATTGTACAATTTTTTGTTTTTCTAGTTGTATGTGGACCTTATATGTTCTGTATGCATGTACCTTTTTTCTTTCATTTACCTGTAATTGTTGTTTTTCTTCTTGTTATGCATGATTAGGTATGGGGAATTGAGAGTGATGTGAGGGNGGGGGGGACCAAACAAGCTTCCACCTTCACGTGGTTGGTCATGTTTAATAAAGAATAAATTATTCTCGAAACCAAGAGGAGATCATTCATGAGGTATTCCCCTTTAGTATTTCTAGAGTATCGTACATCTTTAATTATTATTCAGTCATATAACGTTTAATTCTCTTTGTCAAATGAAAGCTAATTGATGTTTAGTTATTATTCAGTCATTTAACCTATTATTGTCTTTGAAAAATGAAGTTCTAAAGGGAAATCACCTCCACAATCCACAACGCATTTCCAACAAGGTTTATGTTGCCCATGTTTTTCTAGTCTTTCCTTGGTTGTTTTTGAAATGTCTCGGAGCCTACAAAAAACAACCAAGGAAAGACTAGAAAAACATGGGCAACACAAACTTCGCCAAGGTGGTTACTTGAGATTAAAAGATCAAATTGTAAGTACCAAATAATTTATTCATATTATACATATCATCATGCAAATTTTATTAATATAAATTATTGACTGTACAATTTTTTCTTTTGCTAGTTTTGTGTGGACCGTATATGTTTTATATGCATCTACCTTCTTTCTTTCATTTACCTTTAATTTTTGTTTTGATACTTGTCATTAGATAGTTACATTGTTAGTTGCATTAGTTAGTTACATTTTTAGTTACATTAGTTAGTTAGTGATCTCTCTCTCCCCCCGCCCCCCACCCTCCCAAAAATTGTACCATGATTTCGCTGCATCCACACCTCTAAAAGGTCACATGCCCCTTTCATTCAATCCATCATTGTCTTATCACTATTTCATTTTCACCCATTTAATCTCTATCCATCTCTATCRCTCTCCCCCACTCTACTCATTTTTTCTCCAACCTCTCTCTCTCTCTCTCTCTCTCTCTCTCTCTCTCTCTCTATTTCTCTCTATCTCTTTCTCCTCGACTCTTCCTATATCCCCCACTCTCTCCCTCCCTCCCCTACATTMTCTCTCCTGTACATATACCTCTCTCTCCCACCACTCCCTATCCCCCTATMTCACTATTGTTCTCTCTCTCCCATTMTCTCCCTCTCCCTCTCTCTCTCTCCCTCCTCCTTATCTCTCTCTGTCTCTCCCCTTCATTCCCACTATCTCTCCTATTCCCTTTTCCCCTCATTATACCTCTCTCTCTCTCTCTCTCTCTCTCTCTCTCTCTCTCTCTCTCTCTCTCTCTTAATCTAAACCTTTCTCTCACACTGTTATCCCCCTCTGTTCTTAGGAACATAAAGGTAAAGAGAGGGAGGGGGAGGTGGTAAAGAGAGATAGAGAGAGTGGTGGGAGAAAAACGAACAGAGTGGGGGAGAGAAGGGGAGAGAGTGAATGGGATATAAATAAATAGTGACAAGAAAATGATGGATTCAATGAAAGGGACATATGACCTTTTGAAGGTGTGGATGTAGTGAAATCATGGTACAACTTTTGGGAGGGTAGAAAAACATGGGAAACAAAAACTTCGCCAAGGTGGTTACATGAGATTAAAAGATCGAATTGTAAGTACCAAATAATTTATTCATATTATACATATCATCATGCAAATTTTATTAATATAAATTATTGACTGTACAATTTTTTGTTTTGATAGTTGTGTGTGGGCCTTATATGTTTTGTATACATGTACCTTCTTTCTTTCATTTACCTTTATTTATTGTTTTGCTACTTGTTAGGCATGATTTGGTATGGGGAATTGAAAGTGATGTGAGGGAGGGGAGTGGACAAACAAGATTCCACATTCACATGGTTGGTCCTATTTAGTAGAGAATAAATTATTCTCGAAACCAAGAGGATCTCATTCATGAGGTATTTCCCTTTAGTATTTCTAGAGCGTTGTACATGCTTAATTATTATTCAGTCATATAACATTTAATTCTTTTTGTCAAATGAAATATCATTGATGTTTAGTTATTATTTAGTCATTTAACCTACTATTGTCTTTGAAAAATCCAGGTTTGAAGGGCGGTCACCTCCACGATCCACAACACATTTCCAACTAGGTACAATTCATTTTCCAATACTAATTATCCCCTTTTGCTAAATACATGGTTTGGGTCTAAGCCACTTACATAGGAGGGAAAATAAATGATGAAAAATTTAAGGTAATATATAGAACACGATGTTGATGACAAAGAATATTAATTTTTTCTAGTATTTCCTTGGTTGATTTTTACATGTCTGGGAGCCTACGAAAAGTTTCAAGTATGTTATAAGATATTTCAAATATGTACCAGGTACATCAAAAACAACCAAGGAAAGACTAGAAAAAAATGGGCAACACAAACTTTGCTAAGGTGGTTACTTGAAATTAAAAGATCAAATTGTAAGTACCAAATACCTTATTCATATTATACATATCATTACACAAATTTTATTAATATAAATCATTGGTTGTACAATTTTTGTTTTGTTAGTTGTGCATAGACCTTATATTTTTTGTATGCATGTACCTTCTTTCTTCCATTTAACTTTAATTCTTGTTTTTCTACTTATTATGCATGATTGGGTATGGGGAATTGAGATTTATGCAGGGAGGGGGCGGCGAGAATGAGCTTCCACCTTCACGTGGTAGGTCCTATTTAGTAGAGAAGAAATTATTTTCGAAACCAAGGGGAGCTCATTCATGAGGTATCCCTTTTAGTATTTCTAGAGTTTCGTACATCTTTAATTATTATTCATACATCTAATGTTTAATTATCTTTGTCAAATCCAACCTCATTGATGTTTAGTTATTATTTAGTCATTTAACCTATTATTTTCTTTGACAAATGCAGGTTTGAAGGGCGGTCACCTCCATAATCCACAATGCATTTTTGACAAGGTACAAATCATTTACTTCTCTTGTGTCATTAGATAGTTACAATATTAGTTACATTCTCAATATTCCCATTACATCAACAAGTCTATTTATGTCATGTTTGGTTTATTCACCATGCCTTTGTTGGATGACTTGGAAGAACTAGTTATTTTATCTTGGTTACTTTCTAAAATACCTCTATACATCATGAACCCACATATAAGATAGTAAACTCTTATCTGAAATTTTCTCCAAGTTATATCAATATCACTTAATACTATCAACACTCCAAGTGAAGGTAGATCCACTTTCTCCACAACATTCAATTTTTTCTCTGATGGGTAAATTGTTAGCATAGTGATCATTTTAATAGATCCAACAAACAATGGGCTTACCTCCATTTTTGTCCTTCGGTTCATTTGGTTGCCTAGTTTTACCCTTGCTAGATTTCCTAGATGGATTTGTCTTTCCTTTTTCTTTATTCTTGTTGTTTCCATGGTGCTTCTCTCATGAACTTCCTTCATCTACTTTTGGACTTCTTCCTACATTTTTGAAGTAGAGTAGATTACCTACTACAACGATGGCCAAGTAAATATTATGCATGTTCTAGTGCCACAAAGCATTTTTCACCCAAGGTTGTAGCCCCTTCATAAAATGAGACAACATATATCCATCAGCCACATCCTTTATTTCCAACATAAGTGTTATAGCAAAAAATGCCACACATATGCATTTGTGCCATGGCCTAACCATTTCCCTTGTCTTGCTAAGACATTTTCCCAAATTTCCTCATGAAATTCATTTAAAAAACATGTATTTTTCAAATATTTGTGGGTTCCTTTGATGCAAAGCATGGACATCCACGACTTCCTAGTTTGCAACCCGCGGATGCCCTCAAAAAATGGAAAAAAAAAAATCTGAGTTTTTGGGCGAGTTTTTCAGTTTGGCTCATTCCCCAACGTCCCCATGCCCATACACAATGGAATTCAACTTCCCCAACCTCTTTGGTAAGAGATAAAATAACCATTGAGGGATAAGACACAAGGAATTCCCTTGGTGCAAGATTAGGTTGCCAGCATCTAGCAATCCTCCCTTTCTTATAATCCTCTGTGCAACACTTTGTTATTCTTGGAAACTCCTTTTCCAGCATCTCTTTCTTATATATATGTCTGTTGGGTGTATCCTTATCCCTATTTGGTCCATCCAAGGAAGAGTATAGTGGATGAGTCGATGCTTGAGGGATTCTTGGAGGAACCCAAATAGTTGGCTTCGAGATGGTGCCAAAGGCGAGACAAGATTGTAACTTACCTTTCTGATTTGGTGTTAATAGAAGAGTTTGTTTTCCCTCCTATCATGTATTTATTGTATGTATTTTCTTACTAAGTTTACTTTGAGTGTGATATACGACATGTATACCCTTTGATCATATAACTACCTATGTAGCAGTGCTTGTATTGTGTCCATTTTGCAGGTTATTTCCCGCAAAGGATATAGAGCTCATTGAGAGAGAGGAGTGGGATTGACATCAAACGGGAGACTTAAGGTTCACTATTTGTCTCGTTTTTCTTCCCTCACTTCTCCTAGTAAAGTAGTTATTCTTTCGGTTTGGTGTTTGCTTGTTCAGTAGGGAAGATCTATATATTCTCTATAAAGTCTTGATCTATTGTGATTTTGACCCAAAATCATGGGGGAAATATCTCATCAATAGAATTGGTGACCATACTGGGGATTCTCCTAGTTTGGTTCAGTTGTAGGGTGGCTTGCATGTCCTTTTTTTATTTTTGTGAGTTTTCCTATTTTCCAAGCTTTGTTGCAAAGTTTTATTATCTGGAAACTTTTCCATAAGTTTATGGGAGTCTCCCTGTTGAAAGTCCTTTTTATTTTTTCAATTTTACAGAGCTATATGTGCTTTTCTATTATATCAATCATGGATATCCATGCTTTTACTTTGTCATACCTGCGGAAATATGTGAGTATTAGTTCACACAATCGCGGACCTATGAGCAATTTGTGAAAAAAGAAATATTTCTTAAGTTTCTAGGATATTTATGGGTTTCTCTAGTTTATATTGGGCATCCTGAGTTTGTGATTTCTTTGTATTATTATGTCTAATCTTGTGAAAACATTCTGATCAGAAAACACCTTTCTCTTGGCTTCCCAGTGTTCATGGCTTACTTTTATCTTGGATTTTAAAGAAAAATGATTTTCCTTTTTAAAAAAATCCCTCTGATGGCCGACAGGGCCATGAATTGTGTGTCCTACAGTTTCTTTTAGCATATTTTGTTAGTTTTTCTTTGATAGAAGAAAACAAAAAAAGAAAAACCTAGTTTTTCTGCTAGTTAAGTTTCTTTCTTTCTATACATGGTTTCCTTTGTCATTTGAAAAATAAAATGATACTAGCATAGGATTGTTCATACATTTTCTTGTTGAAACTCTTTTTTCATTAGAAGAATTAGTGTAGAGTTTTCTTTGCCAATTTTCTTATAAGTTTCATTTTTGCAAGAGTCTCAAACAACATCATTTTCACCTCCATACCCCTTGAGTAAAAATAACCACTAAAACGAACGCTAAGCTTAAAATGTACTAGACTTTTTTCTAGGGTTCCCAAACAAGTTTAAGGTTAGGGCCTTGGATTAGGATTGGAGAGATAACTCTCCAAGGCCATTGAACAAACATAGGATTCTGAGCTATGGAGAGTCTCAAATCTAACTTTCATATAAGTATATTTGGGATCCTCCTCTAACACATGAGCTAAACATGAGGTCGCGTGAAGGAGAGTCGAGGATATTTCCCCTATGAAGTTGGACTAAGAATAATGGAGAGATCGTAAAGTGGGGGTTTCACTAGTGCCTTTACCTCCGTGAGAGGCAATGCTTTAGAAGCTTTGGGATTTGTTACCCTAACCATACATTTGATCTTGAATGTTGATTGTACCCCTCAGACACTGACTACGAGTTTGTGACCTTAGTTGATTTTCCTAGGGATCTCATAGGTGACTGTGGATGATTTTCGTGGTACCTGGGGTAGATTTTGTATCACACTTTTCAGTACTAATGGAGGGTGCCCTACAAAGCATGGGTACTTGCATCGGATAAGGCTAGTTAGTGGAGGTTAGGATAACTGCTTCTCACTCCTCTGTTAGTTGGTCCATGGGACTTAATAAACCCGTGCCTTCATCTGGAAGGTCCCTTTCTAGTTTTCATTCTTTGGACTCGGGACCTTATCCACCTGGGCTGAAGATTTGAAAATTTTGTTTGCTTGCAATGTTTCTCTTAAAGATTTTTATTGGAGTGTTTATTTGTGTATTTGTACTTAGGTTATTTTAGTATCACCACTTTTAGATCATTGATTTATGGTGGTTGACCAACCACTCCACTGGTTGAGAAGGACCCTTGGCCCTTCTCTTGAAATTGTGGAGTTGCCTCTTAGAAGGCCTGGGTTTTTATACCACTGGTTCGCTAGAGTCAGTGCATGAAAATTTTATGGACATGAACAATCCCAAAAGAGATGAGCCTATGCACAAGAACAATATGGCCAAAGTTCTTGAGGATACCAACCAAGGAACCCCTTCCCAAGGGGATTCTTGTGCTTCTCCTTCCTTTAGAAACATTGGTGTTCCCTTGATCTCCACTTTGAACATTCTTGGGTTGAATGGAGGACTACCAGTTTGGTTGTGGACTACTATGAATGTCATGAATACTCTTGATGCTTCTCATATAAGCACCTTATGTTAGGGTAATTGCACGAATTTTGATCCATCACCTTCTACACCCATAAAGTCTACTTCTCCTCCTTCTCCCTCTTCTGGTGAAATTCCAACTACTAGTAGCCAGAAGTCTAAAAGGAATAGGAAGAGGAAGAGTATGAAAAAGAAGTCACCAACCCCTGCTAGTCATGTTGGAGACCTGTCACCAGCCTATGCAAGTCATGCTGAGGGAAATAGACCATCCTTTGCCAGTCATGCTAGAAGCACAAATCTAGTCACTGCTAGTCATACTGGACAAACATCACCAACCTCTGAAATTCATGTTGGAGATTTTCCACTAACCTCTGTGAGTCATGTTAGAGATAGGTCAAAAACCTTTGTGAGTCATGTTGGATTCCTATCACCAGCCTCTTATATTCATGTTGGGGGCATGCAACTAGCCTCTATGAGTCACGCTGGAAGAAAAATTCTAGTCACTGCTAGTCATACTGGCATTGAGTCACCGACCTCTGCAAGTCGTGTTGGGGACTTTCCACTAACCTCTATGAGTCATGTTAGAGATGACTCACCAAACTCTGCAAGTCATGTTGGGGTCTTGTCACCAACCTTTGCTAGTCATGTTGGAGACGTGCAACCAACCTCTGCTAATAATGCTAGGGGAAACCCACCATCCATTGCAAGTCATGCTGGGGGTATTCATACTATTGAGAATCCTAGATGTATAGGATGTAAGCCCAAGTTCCCTTGCAATATTTTCAAAGGAGATCACCTTAATCATTTTTTCCCTACTATTGTTGTATAACGAGAAGCATGGTCCTTCTCTGAAGACCCTTCTAGTTCCACGTCATTTTTAGTTTCCCAAAATTCTATTCAATCTTTGATTGAAAAAGAGGTCGTGTTGATGCAATCTTCGGCCGACACCACTATTTTTTGGGGGGGGTGATGCATCTCTTGACCATATTGTCTCGCATCTTATTCAACCAGTGGTTGAGGAAGTGGTTGCATCGATGCAATCTTCGGCTGATCCCACTCTTCTCTTGAAGAGTGACAAGTCTAAGGAAGTGATCTCTTCAGTGAGATATTTGGTTTTTCCCACTCCTATTTCGATAATTGATGAGTCTTTTGACCATGTCCTTATCATTTCCAGTTCAATACCTTCTGAACAAGGGGTTATTCCACTCTCTTCGAGTACACCCCCTCCAAATCCTAGGATGGTTTCCTTTGATTGGAATGATCTTGTAGAGCCTCACATTCCTTCATACACACCCTTATAGATAATGGTTGGAATTAATAAATTAGGAATTCATCGAAGTATTGTAGATGAAGGATCCTTTGCAAGACTTTTATCATCCTAGTCTTGGAAATCTTTGGGTTATCCTAATATTGTGCCAGCTACGAGTGATTTGTTGGATTTCAACAGAAGACCTAGTGAATGCTTGGGGATTCTTCCTCATTTTCCTACCACGTTAGGTGCGAAGATTGTCTTAGTCAATCTATTAGTGGTGTCAGACCCTTTAGACTTTAAGTTGATTCTGGGGCATGATTATGTGTATGCAATGAATGCGGTGGTGTCTACACTCTTTTGTGTGATGCATTTCCCTCACAATGCAAAAATTATCACTATTGATCATCTTTCATTTGATAATCACTATCATGGTTCGGCTTTACCACAGGTTTACCCTTTGTGTGTTCCTAGTGTTCAAGTAGACTCTTCTCTGCCATGGGTGAATTATGTGGTGTTGTATCCTTGGTGTTCAATTTCTCTTGAAAAGGATCCTTTACAATTATGTTTTCCTTCTCGAGACAAGGTATCAACAATTGATGAGGTGTTTTATCCGATGGGGGCATGGGAGCCCTTGCTTCCCCTTATTGAACCGAGTAATCTGGTGTTTTCTCTTGACTGTGATATTGTTTTTTGTAAGAGCTCAAGCCCTGGTATTTATGAGCTTTCGGGCCTCAATTTCATGGATGTTTATTTTCCTTCAAATGAGGACATCCTTGAAGCTATGATTATGGATCTTTGACCTCCTTCTGAACTGGAAGCTTTACTAGTTGGTTACCAATGAAACCCTTGTCTTGAGCATAGAAATGGGCTCTACCTGGAGCACTATTATGCATAAGTTGTAAGGTCGTGCGGTCCTATGTACCTATTTTATTTTTAGGGTTTCTTGTTTTCAAGTTTTGTATCCCTTAATACTTGTATTTATCAGAGGTTTCTATATTGGGCTTATTAACTTCTGGGTAAGTTTTTTTGGTTTTATATACAGGACTTTGGAGAAAGTTTTCTTTAGTACATTTTTCTTCCATGTCGATCCATTCTGACAGTGATCTAGGTGGATATTGGTGGCCACCCATCTATTCCAACCGACTCATCTTGGCAGTTTTTAGTTCAACATGTTTCTCTGTAATGATGAAATTTATTTGTAATTATGGGTTCTGCACTTCCAGGGATGCCTTGAATTCCTACACAGTATCCAGGTAGATATTGGTGGCCTCCCACCTACTCCAACTAGCTTATTTTGGAAATTTTCATATCAGTGCATCTTTTTGTACTTCTAGGGCCATTTTGGGGCCCTAAACATTGTTTTTTGGCTTGCCACAGTCAAACTGTAGACAAATTTAGATTTTTATGGAATAATGTGTATTTCTTAAAAAAACCTTTCCAATTGACTATCACATGCCTTAAACGGAGATCGTATGCAAATGTTATGACCTCGGGAAGTTGAGGTACCAACTTACCCATCAGGTCCCACATAACATTTGGCATTTCATCTCCTAAGGTTAGGTTTTTGGATGTCTATGGTTTCGACATTCACGAGTAATATTAAAAAGGCCTCTAGAGCCACATTGTAATCATTATGCTTAGACAGAGTTGCGTAGTAACCACATCTCTTCTCAAAGATAACTACCACCATTCGAGCAAGTTGTTTCAGTTCTACAATTTAACAGTTTCAACCTATTTTATTTATTCAATATAAGTTATTGTTCATTGGATATATGTTGTTTTTCTCCATATCTCTATGTTATTGGATTCAATCTTTTATTCATTTCATTCCACTCATAAATCTGCATCAAACGAGTAATGATCTTGAAACTGGCATATAGGTTATATTTTTCCCCTTCATGCATTTTTGAATTATCCATTTCTTGATTCATTTGGGCTTAGGATCGACCCCATTGAGTTGCAACAAAGAACCTTCTGTATTTTTTAGAAGTGTCTTAATTCATGTGGTAGATCCTACCTTCCATGGTCGTCCTAGTTTAGAATACCCTTGTATTTCGGTGCTCATGTTGCAAGTTTGTTTTTAGGCTCGGTAGTCCTATTTAACCCCGCCATGAGTTTTCATTTGAACTTCATGCTTCTTTCTCACTCTTTTTCTGGACACAAATTGTGAGACTCCCTCCCTTGTATGTTTCCCACAATAACATTATGGATTCCATAGTTAAGCTCTTTTCAGACTCCTTAAAATTAAAAAGATTGTCGAGTGACCTTGTTCCTTTTACACTTGTTAAATGATCCTGAAGGAACGTCTGTTCAACGCAAGTTTATCCCTTTTTCAGTCTGAATATACTAATTATGAAAAAGGTATACTCTAGACTACTGGCTAGAAGATTTCTCCTCAATTTTGTTTTATACTTTTTCGGGCTCTGGAGACTAAATTTACGAAAAAGGATGAGGAAGTCCATAGTTAAGCTCTTTTCAGACTCCTTAAAAATGAAAATATGGTCGATTGATCTTGCCTCTGTTGCACAAATGGATTTGAAGAGATTTATTTTTGGTATAAGTTTAATCCTTTTCCGAACCAAAATGATTATGTACGAAAAAGGAATACTCTAGTCCAGTATTGGCTAGAAGAGTTCTCCTTGGTATTATTTCATTCTTTTTCGGGCCTTCGAGACTAAAATTACGAAAAATACCATCATGGGAGGTTTACTTCCTAAAGTGGAATTGTAACTGCATTTCATTTTGAGTTCTCACAATTTTAGGACTAATGTCGGCTTCAACATGTTTTCGTTGAACCAATCGCTTGTCCATTCCTAATAGCCCCAACCTTGCATTTTATGCCTTTGCGACTCGACACCTTATCCCTAGAGGGAACATCCCTGGAGTGTCCTTATCCTGCACATGATCCCTTGCATTGAGCATAGGTATGTTCCTTGCACTATGGAACTAGTTTTCTTACCCGTGACACTCGTTTCCTCCACTGTACAATAGCATTATTTTATTGTTTTTCAAGATTTTATAATATGAAAAAGACAAAAAATAAAAAATAAAAAACGAAAAAGAAGGGGGGGGGGAATCTATCTATTTTATTGGAAGCATTTTTTTTCCCTTGAATAAAGCACAATTTTGAGTCATGATCTCATCATTTTGGGTCTAGTATGGCTTTAGGAGACTTTTTTCTCATTGTTGAGTTTTATCTCCTCTTGTTGGTTATTCTTCCAACCATATGGATCATTTGTTGATGACTCATGTATCACAAATGTATCCCAGTTTACATTCATGCTTCCTAAGTCACATAATGTGTCATGATTATGTTCAAGGGAAAGTTTCAACCTATGTCGTCCATTCTACAGTTATTCTCTAACCTTGCAAGTCGACCTTCCCAAGTAAGTCTCATCATCATGAGTATCAATATCTTCGTCTGATTTCTTCCAAATTTTTGACCTTCCTCCACCCCTCATGCTAGTTGATGGAGGATGCCTTAATTCCTTCCTTCCAACAGATCTCTTCCCATCGAATCCAACACATCTTTCTCTGGGAGAGGGATATAGAGTTATGTTTGGTACCTTGGAGATTGCAGTCATTAGTGGTAGGTTGCCTCGCTATTGACAGTGGGAATACATCAATGTCCCTTGCTCAATAGATTCTACCAGGTGTTCAACACTGGCTCATTTATTCACACTTTCTAGATTGTACCATGGTACCTTGAATCCCATTATCATCATTAGTGGGTTGTCTCACGTTTGTTAAAAATATACATCAATGACCAATAATCAAACCATGTCTCACTTTGTTCGAATTCTACACATCTATTCACATAGTGTAGACTTGTACCATGACGGATTGTTGTGAAGACTTCGGGTGAAGTGTGAGCACCAAATATTTTCTACTCATTCCTAACTCATATGGTGCCACCTCATAGACATTGGTACTTGCAGAGGATCATATTTTTCATCCCATTGGTCCCATATATCCTCTGTACTTTATCTTGAGACATAGCTCCACAGTGTATCTCTTCATGGATATGATCTACTTTGACATGGATCCACTGTGTATTTTTCATGGCCATGTTTGCTACTTCATTTATATCACATGGATCCATTGTGTCATGTTCGTGGCCATGGAAATTATCTATACTTCATATATGATATGGATCCACGATGTACTTTCTTTGGTGGCCATTCTAACATCACTCCTCAGCATGGGTATGCCTGACTTGGGAAGATAATACTCTTCATTGAGGTTTGTTGATGGTTGTTGTTCTTGATTAGTTGTTCAGAGACCTTCGTGAATTACTTCAATGAATCCTCACCTCTCAGATTTTATAATGTATTTTTGCCATCATTGTTTCCCTTCTGACCTCACACATTAGGGGGCATCTGTTATAGCACAAAATTCCACACCTATGCATTTGTACCATATCCTAACCTTTTCCCTTGGCTTACTAAGACATTTTCACAACTTGCCTCATGCAAGTCATTTAAAAAAAAAATCGTTTGCACATATATGTGGGCTCCTTTGATGCAAAGCGTGGACATCCATGACTTCCTAGTTTGCAACTCACAGATTTCCTCAAAAATGGAAAAATAAAATAATTCTAAGTTTTCAGGTGGGTTTTTCAGTTTGGCTCGTTCCCCAACATCCCCATGCATGTACACAACTAAATTCAACTTCCCCAACCTATTTTGGAATATATAAAAGCACCATTGAGGGCTAAGACATGAGGAAGTCCCTTGGTGCAAGATTATACTAACAACATCTAGCAAGCTTCCCTTTCCTATAATCCTCTAAGCAACACTCCCTTATTCCTGGAAACTCCTTTTCCAACATCTCTTTATTATCTATATGTCTATTGGGTGTATCCTTATCCCTATTTGTGCCATCCAAGGAAGAGTATAGTGGTTGAGTTGATGCTTGAGGGATTCTTGGAGGAACCCAGATAGTTGGCTTCAAGATGGTGACAAAGGAGAGACAAGGATGTAACTTAACTTTCTTATTTGGTGTTAATAAAAGAGTTTGTTTTCCCTCCTATCATGTGTTCATTGTATGTGTTTGCTTACTAAGTTTACTTTGAACGTGATATATGACATGTATACCCTTTGATCATGTAATTACCTCTGTAGCAATGTTTTTATTGTGTCCATTTTGTAAGTTATTTCTAGCAAAGGATCTAGAGCTCATCGCTAGAATGGAGTGGGAGCAATATCAAACGAAAGACTTAAAGTGCACCCTTTCTCCATTTTTCCTTCCCCTACTTCTCCTAGTAAAGTAGTTATTCTTTTAGTTTTGTGTGTGCTTGTCCTGGAGGGAAGATATCTATCTTCTCTATATAGTCTTGATCTATTGTGATTTCGATCCAAAATCATGGGGGAAATATCATGTCAACAATAAGGCCCAAAAACACCTTGATGCACTCCTGGACCTTGTTTGTATTCTTGAGATCCATTAATTGGTTTTGTGCAATCCAAGTGTGATTCCCTAGTAAAAAAAAATCCTTTGAGGTCTATTTCATCTCTTTGTCATTGGAACTATCAGTCACCAATGTGCTCCCTTGGAGGAGAAGAATGTTCAAGAAACATGCAAAAATTTTGAAGCAATCAACAATTTTTCATTTCAACTTTCATTTAGAAAATTTGTTCTCTAATACAAACTTTCATGACCATAGATATTTCCACCTAATTTTTCACATTAAGCACTTTAAGGCATGCAACACTACCTTATCCAAGTAAACATTGTAAGGAATGATAATATCCCACATAACAGAACCACACCATTGCATTGTTTGGGAGACACTCAATGTAGCTACTTCATAGCTAACTCCCCTCACCTAGAAGAAATTTGAGAATACCTATTATGTAGCTAGCTCCCCTCACTTGGTTCATCCATTACCATCACAAGGTCCAAAAATATAAAAGAAAAACAAATAAGATGCTACATTATATCATCCTCTAATACTCTTTCTCTATATACACTTTTTTAGAAAATTGTATTGGTGAGCTACTTAATATATCTTACACTCTAATGCTAAAGGTTTTGGGCATCAATGCATATCCTGGGGGGTGGTATATACCTTAGCCACTAGAAATTATGTCAATATTCCATTGCCACCAATCAATTATCATCCCAACAAACACTACCTCCCTTGATTTTAAGGTATTTCGGGCCTATAAAAATCCAAATACAATATAACACATATCTATCATAACTCTCAAAAAGTGCTCTCCTTACATGGATTGCTCTAGCCAAATTTTGGATAGAATAATTGTTGTAGTTAAGCCACATGTCTTGGTTACGTTGGTGCGTCTTGGAGTCATCTTCCCATCATCATACATAGTCACCATACCATTAATATCATTGCTTGAATGTTACCCAACATATGAACAAGTTTTTCTTGGTTGATTAGAAGGAATCTAGTGAACCTTCATATTGCTCTTTCTTGTAAATGATTGTATAGTGAAACAAAAATAGAGATTTTTCCGTAACTAATCTATGTAAAAATGAGTGATTAAGTGAATTCTCAAGATTTGAATGTAATAAGGTCATTGTCCAAGAAAAACTAGTATTGCGCCTATGACACATATTATAGACACCCACAACAATACCAATGGGTTGCAAAGAAACCATTACACATTATACAACAAGCACATGAAATACAATCAAGGAATAAACTCAGTGTGGTTCTCAAGCCAGGGACACAAATGGAACTATTGTTGATGGTAGAAAATTATGTAATTATAATTATAATTATAGAATTATCTTTACGAAATTATCTTACATTACAAATGTTTGACCTAAGAGAGGATAAATACAATAGGTTGTATTTATGTTGAATTCTCTTACAACAAGCCAAAACAACTCCAACGTATAATTTGTGAACTTGCATCTATTGCATACAATTGTATTTGAAAATCTATTCAACTTGTGTATTTGATTCATGTAGGTAGTAGCCAATTTGGATGATGAACGTGTGGCCTGAATTGGTAGGAAATGCACATATATGGTTTGATCAAGTACCTGAAACATAATATCATCGTTGTTGTATTTCAAAAATATGATAATAAACTCCATTATGACCTCTTCCTGTATTTGGTCAGGAATTTGGAGTGGTTGCAATAGGCTTGGGGACCAGACCTATCCAAAATAGATTTCAAGGGTATGATAACCAAGAGTCAATAAAAAATAGGGATTATCCCCTACTTCGGCTAGGTATTATCCATAAAGAGGAGGTTTTTCAATATGGAAATTCAGAGAATATCCCTCGGTTGCAAGACTAAATTTTTTAATGAGCTGGTGTGCTATGCATTATGTTATCTGCACTATATGAAAAGAAAAAAATAAGTATATATAGACAATTACATATTGAAACACTCTCGGGAATGGAGTTGTTTGAAAGAAAACACTCATTGTTGCTTTTATTTTGAAGACTCGTACCTCTTCTCCTAACTGAGTAAAACTGTTGATTTCAAATTAAACCCACTAGTAAAGTGGTAAAAAAAAAAAATTCATAAGGAACTGAAAGATTCACAATTTTTGAATTATAGAGAACCGTATTCTCAGTTCTCAAATTGGGTAATACTCACAAAGTTATAAGTTTGGCTAGAAATGGTACTACTTTACTTACTTTTGTTTGAAGAGGAGATATAACACAGTCACATGACCCCTAATATTTCCCATATAGCAATAGGTTTAGCTCCTTATTTTCATCGTCTAGTAATTGCACCTGACACGCCTTAAATGTTGTTAACAAGATAGTAATGAGTGTAAGAAAGTGAAGGTTTTCAAATTGTTGGCATTTAAAATATGTGCAGAAAGTGAGGTTTTCTAAATTGTTGGCATTTCATTGGCATTTCAAATATGTGCAGAAAGTGAAGTTTTTCAAATTGTTGGCATTTCAAATATGTGTAGAAAGTGAATATTTTTAGGTTTCCAAATATCTACATAAGTCATTATTGCATCATATCAGTCCTAAGTTTTTAAAAAAGTGAATAATTTCAAAGAGATTTTCAAAATAGAATATTTTCATCTCTAAGAGAATTTATCTCAAATATTGTCATCATCTAACCTCAATCTTTTCCTTCTCAATATTTATCTTGATATTTTTTTTCTCTTGCCTCAAGGACTATACCTCTATGTTAAATAATTGAGCTTTCTTCTCATACGCATCCAAAAATATTCTTCCTATGATTGACTTTAAGGAATATTTTCCTGTAGCTTCCTTGAATATGTTTTCTTCCTTTTGTAGCTTGTTTATCCTCATCACCTAAAACCATGTTAGTAGTAATCCTACTCCTTTATTGCTAGTTGTTCTATGTGCTTCATTCAGTCAATATTAAGAGCAAGATCAACACTATATTCTTTAATGGATGAACTAATCTTTTCTATAAGAGGACTAGCTCTAGCCAATAAAGAGAAATGACACCTGGAGGGAAACACTATATATTGTACATACATAGTCTGAACATTGTTTCATATTAGTTAAAAATGAACATCCTTATTCTACCTAGTTATGGATGAGCCTACTCTAATTAATCATTAGTAAGTGTGAAGCTTCTCAAAGAATAATAGGATGTCTAGTGAAGCATTCACTATGTTTGCATGATGGTTCAAAACAAAACATGAATCATAGTACTATATTTTTCTTCAATGGAAGTGCTCTCTATGCAATATGGAATCCTCATGCAAGATGAGGGGTAACATGGCCAAATTTGGCTTTCAAGAACTTCACACTTCCCTTTGACAGAGATGAAAATCCTTTTATAGAAGCTTCTCCACCACAACATTCTAGTGGTTCAACATTCCCATAATGATAGTAGTCCCACTTCCCACATTCATGTGAAAGTGCATCGTCCTTTTGAAGAACACTATCACTTCACCCTTGTAGAGGATATTGGAATAGAACTTGTTTTGTGAGGTCACAAACCCATAATATAGAGTCCCCTCCACAACATACCCAATATATATAGCTCTAAGATATTGGTGGTGGATGTTCACACCACTAGGTTCAAAATCAACCCTAACTAGAAACAT
>JZKD02S0318947.1:268372-284085 GCA_000966675.3 Picea glauca | reverse complement strand
AGTGAATATTTTAATTATGGAATTTCAAGTTAATTAATTGTTATCTTAAATCCTATTTAACCATTGTTGAAATTTGGTGTTCATTTTTACCTTAACAAAATATCGATGATGTTTCAATGTTTTTATTGTTTTTTTAAATTTTTGTTTAAATAAATTGATATTTTGTTCATTCAAATTAAAAAATTAAATTCTTTCGGAGAGGGGACGAGGAGACGGCTCTTCGAGGCTTGCACACACCTGTCCCTGACCTAGCTCACATCACACTTGGCAACCTTTCCTCCTAACTGTATTCATATGGGTTCAATGTTACGAGGAGCGACCTCTACGATGGAGTGCTTCTCTCCCTCTACGTTCATTCCTCGTGTACCTTTATGGCATTGGATGGTTTACTTTCCATTTATGGAAATGAAGGTTCTCTTTGTGGGAAACTTACAATCCCAACCCGTCTCTGTCAATCTTCAAGGTTATAGACGACCTGCTCCATGGTCGATCCCTTCGCCACCTCCAACTTTGTCTCTCGTCGCTCTGTGCTCTAATCTTCCTTTGTCTTTCTCCTTGACTTTGATTGCTCCCTCTGGCCTTTATGCTTTTCTTTGATTTTCCCTTCTCATTCTCCCTCTTCTCTGGTCAATCTTCATGGTGAGAAGAAGCTCCATCCATTGCTTGAGAAGTAGGAGAGGTAGACTCATTGCCTCACAGGTGTAGATGCATGTTAAAGAGTCTGAAACAATATACCAAACCAACAATCCCCTTGAAATTCAAGTCGAAAATGATTTGGGCGACGCTGATACAAGGGTCCATAGGAATTTCATTGAGGACGAAGTTGTGGATGCTAACATGCACTCCTAGATTCCTGAATCTGGTTCTTCACGCACACGGGAAACTAAGTATTACTAGACAATTGACTTATATTGGCATATGAAGTCCCTTATGGGAAAGGTGTTGGTCGAACGAGGCAAAGCCTATCAGAGTTGTTGGTCCAATTGCATATTACACTGGTACACCACAATATCAATCTGCTTCTCGAGAAGCTTACAAGCATGTACTTCACTTGGCTCAAGATAGCTCAACCCAGGTTCCAGTTGTTGAAGAGAATCAAGCTAGGTTGAGCTATCTTGAGCTCGATGAAGTCCAGTTGCATGCTTAACTTTATGTATGACGAGCCTGTTAATTTTTTGGTCTATTAGTTTCAGAGGTAGTGAGCCTATGGCCTCTCCTCATCTTAGACATTAGTATGCTAAACAAACCCATATAAACTCTTATTGTTTTGCCTTCAAACTCTGGTATTTTATGTTGTGTAATACTAAGTTCTATAGGCTTCTCAAAACAATCTGGTGAGACAAGCTACTTTTTGTTGTTGGTCTGGTTTCTGCAGTGGCAAACCAACAACTAAGACAATGTAAAGTTTCTTTTTCAAGTTAATATGAAGTATTCTAGATAGCTTACAAAAAAAAATTGAATAGTTTATAATCTAATCATCGACATACATTAGAGAAAGTAATATTTAACTTAATGATAAACAAGATTAAATTAATAAGAAATACAATTTGAAAATAAATTTTGGTTTAATCAAATTCCTCTTAAGATATTATATTCAAGTTACATTATTTAAATCTTAAAAAATTAAGTCTTAAAAAGTTTTATTACATTAATTAATAGATTTAGTTTGTTAATAAAATTTGAATTTAATATTGTTTAGAAAATAATTACTTCATAATTACAATTTCAATTGTGAAAATATTTAAAAGAGATGTTGGCTTTTCAAAATTAATAAGTCATTAATAAAAAAAAATCATATAAACTTGATTTTTTTTAAAAGATGGCTGACTTTGCCACGTCTGTTTGTTCTTTGAAAGAGGTGGCATGAGGTGGAGAGCACCCTTTTGTCATGTTGTGTGAAACGTGATGATAAGCCTTCCACATGGGGTGACAAGGAGATCATGTTTATGTATTGATTTTATCTTTTAGGACTTTAAAATTTGGGAATTCGTGAGAAGATAATGATTTTTTTTTTTTTAAATGGAAAAGTGTAAGCACGAGGAAATCGAATAATCAATATGTCTTTATTTTAATTAAAAGTATAAAGAATAAAACNAAAATCATATAAACTTGTTTTTTTTTAAAAGATGGCTCACTTTGCCACGTCTGTTTGTTCTTTGAAAGAGGTGGCATGAGGTGGAGAGCACCCTTTTGTCATGTTGTGTGAAACATGATGATAAGCCTTCCACATGGGGTGACAAGGAGATCATGTTTATGTATTGATTTTATCTTTTAGGACTTTAAAATTTGGGAATTCGTGAGAAGATAATGATTTTTTTTTTAAATGGAAAAGTGTAAGCACGAGGAAATCGAATAATCAATATGTCTTTATTTTAATTAAAAGTATAAAGAATAAAACAATCTTTGTGTCGGTGGTTATGAGTGTTCATCTCATAATTTGTCTTACCTTTATCATTTAAAATTATGGGAAGTTCTTAAAGTAGAGAGGAAAAAGTGTATAATTTATCATTCTTGTGGCAAAAGAAAATATAAGGAAGCCACTAAAAATATTGATCATTGCATATTTACCATATTTAATATTAGCAATTGTTTTAAAAAGTGTAAAGATACTTTTGTAAGAAAAGTTAAATTAAGAAATAATTTAATTGTTTATGATTATTATTTAATATTAATAAATGTTTGAAAAGAATTTTTGCAAGTTTTTAAATATTTTCCAAATAATATTACAAATCAAATTTTAAGATAAATATTATAAGAAATTCAAACTTGACAAATTATAAGTCAGTTTCTATCCCCTAGTTCGGATGATTTTTTCAATCTTTAAGGCTTTAGAAGACTTTTTACCACATTAAGGATCATTCCAAACTTCAAAAGACTTTTTAATACTTTTCCAAGTAATAGCATCAACCAAATTTTAAGTTCAAACTTTATACATTATACATAAGTTTCTATCAAAAACTTAAAGCTTAGAGTTTATGAAAATTTTCCAACCTTAAGGTTTGGAGGACTTTTCCAAAGACTTTCCAACAAGTTTCCGAATAATAATATTAACCAAATTTTTAAGTTAAAATTTGACAAGTCATAAGTAAGGTTTTGAGCCAAAGGTTTAAGAGGACTTTTCCAATCTTCAAAAACTTTTTCAAGTAACATTACTAATCAAATTTTAAGATAAGTATTTCAATATTAATAAAAAATAGTTTAATTTTAAAAGAAAATTTCAACTAAAAAAAATAACTTTCAAAAATGACTTTAAATAATTTATAAGTATTTCAACCTTTAAAAATAGACAAGTATTTCAATTTTAAAGAAATAGATTAGTAGTTCAAACTTCAATTTTTATTTTTATTTTACAAATTCAACACCTTTCAATCAAGTTAGTGCATAAGCTCCTCACATATTCTTGCAATCCACATCTTATTTAAATAATATAAAGAATCAAATTAAATTTTATAAATATGGATAAATAGAACAATAAAAAAAATTGATCATACATTGCATTATCTTGGTTAGGTAAACTCCTACCACAATCATGTGCTAATAAGTAAAATTGTTTATTTCTAGTGTATATAATGTCATGCATATTTACAAAGGGAAAACATTCCAACTTTTCAATAGGTATATCTAGCGGATTTTGCACACCAATCACATCAACACTGTGCTTTCTCCAAGTGATATGCTCTTCATAATGCTCATAAAATCAAAGTATACAACTCTCCAAATTTTGAATTAAATTCAAAATAAGAACAAATAGTTGGTTCCCTAATATTATATATTAATTACTAAGGCTTGATAGCTTATCTTTGTGGGGTATTCAACATATGGACATTCAATGCATTCTTTGCCATCAACTTCAATGCACTAACTATGTCTATCAAATGCACACATTTTGCATAACTTTCAATGCTTAAATAAATACACTACTTGATCAAGAGGGATAACTTGCAATGGAGGATTTTACATATATTCATCAAAAAACGCTAATATATAGGCTACTTTGTTCAAGGTGATTTACTTTGAGCTCATGCTGCACAATTTGAAACTAAAACTCAACAAGAGTACTAAGAGTCATAGTATTATTATCACTTTCTTTCCATTGCCAAAAAATACTTTGTCAAAATTAGATCTTGGTCTTGATTTTAATGCATATAAATAAATAATCTATTAAGACACACTGGTTAAGTATCTTCCTCCAAGAATAGTTACAATTTTCACTAATCTCGATGAATGAACAACGTTTTGTTCAAGTTGTCTTCCAATTATACAATTCCCTTGTAATGGGCATAGTTAATTGAAATATAACCCTACATCTCAGACATACATATCTACATAGTAAAAAAAAGCCACAAAGAAAAATAAATGTTACAAAATGACCTATTAATATTGGTATATGGATTGTACTATATAAAAGAAAAAATCTAATAGATTTTTTTTGAGTGAAATATAGGTATCTAAGAGGGAACAATGCCTTCAAACTCAAATCATTTTCTTTAGTCCCCTTACCTTTACCATAAAGTATGTGCTCTTCATCATAAAGTTCAAAATCAATCAATCATAGACATATAATAGAAAAATCCAGTTGTGTGTCATAAGTTTCTATTAAAATATTAGAGATTATTTATCATTGTATTGTGTCTCGAATTGTAAAGCTCCTAGGCCAATACATATAAAAATTGTAGATTAATCACTCTGTGGGTTAATCTAAGAATTTTTAGTTGCATATATTGATTGAAATTGAATGTTAATATAAAAATGTCAACAACATGTGTAATTTCTTTCGACGATCATTAGTATGGATGTGGAAATTTTCGTACTAAGCATGTTATTACCGTGCAAGAAAATATGAAATGAACTTTGCTATTGAATTCATTCATCATTGAACAAGTGGGAATTGAAATTATCATTGTTGAAATTTCCCTACATTGTGCGATTTAAGTGGAAATATATATTTGTCACGTGGAATAGCAAGCAAGTGGTCGCCAAAAAAGTATGAGGTTGACGGTGTCACTAATATAGAAAAAAACAATCTATTTGTTTACTATAAGGTAGGGTAGGTTGTGTTAATTTGGCTTAGCTCGAGTGGTTGGGAAGAATGATTAAGATCCTCCCCACCTAGGTTCAATTTTCACAAGTGACGTTGTAATGGATTTGTGCCCTGTTGTTGACCAGCCTTGTGCCTTGACCATCCTAGAAATGAGGAGAAGTACTTGGATGTTTTCTTTGGAAAAAAAAAAGGTAGGGCGGGTTTCATGGAAAAAACATAACACATTATTGAAGTTAGGTATAACACTGTGAAAGGTAGGAGGAGATAATGTGTATGAGGAATCCATTCATACTCTACAGTTAGGGAATTTCGTCAGTTGATCAAACACAGATAAAAAGAGGATTGCATTCTGCAATGGCCTTTAGATTTAGGTTTATACCTTTGGTTTCCTTGATCATATGTCTCATGCTCCCCCAAATTGAGGGCATTGAATTTCCTCTCAATTCTCTCAAATCTTCCCATGAAGCGACATTGGCCTCAAAATTGTATGTTTTGACAATGTCCAACATATGTGTAGTTGAATTATTATAGGTAGATTCCATATATCTTGGTAGAATGGCTCTCAGACTAAGCATTATAGAAGAACAAAAGGTATTTCAAATAATTTAGTGTATTGCATGATTGATATCTAATGGGTGATAACTTGATGCCCTTGAATATTGCATGTATTTGTTTGATCTAACATTGGATGACCTAAGCAATTCTTGGTCATAGGTTACTGATAATTCTTTGACATGGAGGAAAACGGTTAACATTGAGACTTGGGCTAGTGTATCTCTTACCAATAAGGGTACCTACCTCCAAAGTCTCAAGGAGGCTATTGGAAGCTAGAAGAACTTATTGACTTCAAGAGTACATAATATGTCACAAGCTATGAGTAATTCTTGGCTCTTGTCAAGAATATTTCTATCCTTGGAAAAGATTTGAAGAAGCCTCCAGTCCACAACCGTCGTCTTTCATATGATCCGACGAAACATGAGCCTCATAATGAATTTGATGATAAATTTATTTCACATTATGGGTCCATGGAGGATGAGTTCCCTTCATGGTTGTTTGTTGTGAACCAAAGCCGATTTCTTCAAACCTCCAACGATGGCAACACTTTATCAAACAATGCTGTGATGGTGGCTTAGGACAATAGTGACAATGTTGTGACCTCGACTAAAATAAAAATGATAAAAGATAAATGATAAAACGAACTAAAGATAGATACCATTTTTTCAAATGTTAAGTAAACAAGTTTTAACAATTGCTTATTCACTTTTTTTTTCCACAGAAAATTGCACTTATATTGTTATATAAAATTTACAGTCGAGAAACCAGTTCAAAAAGTATCAGTTCTCTCCACCTCCCAAACAACCAAAAGGTAAATTGACTAAACAAAAAAAGGGAAAAAGAAACCCCATCATATCCAAAACAGAAAAAACCAGACTGCATGCAGAGTCTCGAGACTATAATACAAAGAACAAAAAAGTACCGAGAGACGATAATTAAATGACAAAAAGGACTCTACTAGAGCTTGAGTGACAAATTTGGGCCTAGGTGTCCATCAACCAAATGAGAGTAAATAATATTACCCTCCTGTAAGTCCAGAGCTCTTTTTGAAAGAGTATCCTCATGTTGATTGAACTCTCTAAAAATTTGGGTGAAGCTAAGAGACTTGAATCCTTTTACCAGTTCTTTAATCCTCTCTTTCCAACAATGTAAATTGAGAATTTGTAGTTTCTCTCTCTTATTTAACCAGTCGATAACGTTCTCGATTCTTTGAAAACTTGTAGATAATGAATATGAAGTCGAGTTGTTATTGTAAGAAGCACCCAAACCCCCAAAAGCTCGGCTCTATTATTTGTACTCAATCCACAGTTTAGAATCCATCTAAATTATATGTGTTCATATATCCTAATAACACCCCCGTCACCACTTTTCATCTCTCGTTCCTAAGAATCTCCATCAAACCAACCAATTGAAGTTCCCCCATCATGTACTGGAGGAAAGCGAGATAAACGAATTGGGTAGTTTCTATCCCGAGGAAAGTCTATGCTGTCAAGTATCCATTGAGAAATTAGATTAGTAGAAGGCCAACCAAAATCAAAGAGTACTCTATTACGTTCAAGCCAGATATTCTAGAAAAATATGGCTGGAAACTAAGGAAAGGAGGTACAAGAGCTAGACCAATCAAGAAAACAAGCTTGAAGTGTGGCTCCCCTCGAGCTAGAGTTTAAATTAAGAGAAAGTGTCACATGTAACCAAACTTGTTGAGTGAAGCTACAATGTTTCATAAGGTGTAATGTTGTCTCTGCCTCATGAGAGAACATGCCACAAATGCTTGGCCCAACCCATCCCCTTCGTTGAATATTATCCCAAGTTAGGATTCTATCTTCCATTAAGAGCCACGTAAAAAGTTTTATCTTTGTCCCAAGATCCCAAAACCAAATTCTTCAATGCCAACAACTACTATTGTAACACCAGAGATTACTAGCTAGAGCCACATAAGCATTTTTTGCAGAAATGTACTCCGAACGGTCACCCCCAATCCATATAAGAACATCAGGTATGTCAGTCAGTTCAATTCCTGAAGATAATAATCTTTGTAGAAATGATCCCATTCCACTGCCTTAGTGCCTAATAAAACCAACACTTCACTTGATTTCCACTGAGCCAAAATGACCCGAGTACTGTCTTTCCCTCTAGCCTGGTATAAGAAATATATACATTTCCCCTTAAGAGTTGTAATCAAAGAGGAATATAACAAGAAGCAGGTATTAAGGCCTAGGATCATGTCCTCTCCAATACAAATAGAGTGCCCCGACCCCAGATTCCAAGCCAACCAGTGGGTGATAACCTCCACAGAGTTAACCAAGTAATGCCAGAAGATCAAAACATTGTGTGACAACTTCGAAGAGGACCTCAACCAAGCCACAACCGATATAGAAAGGAGGTACTTATTCAATAATACTCTATGCCAAAGTCCATCTTTCATCAAGAAGCACCACAAAGTATTTGTTGCAAGTGCTTTGTTGAACAATGGAAGATTCATTATCCCCCAACCACCTTGAGGTTTTGGTTTGGCTATAGAATCCCAATTACAGAGATGGATATGATCCATTGCCCCAGTCCCTGACCATAAGAAGTTGAGAATCAATTGTCTAATCCCGCTAAGGACAGAGGTTGGTATAATATAAATTGTCAACCACTTAACTGGAAAACTTTCTAACACGAACTTGACCAGAATATACCGTCCTCCCAAGGAAATCCAATGGTGGCACCAAAGCCCGATCTTCTTCTCATACTTTTGAATAAGACAATGCCAATATTCAACTCTATAATATGTAGGTTAGAGAAAATATACTAGGTACCTGAACCCCTCAGAGAGTTCCACAAACTTGCAGGGAAAGAGAACACAACAACAATAGATAATCCTCTGTTAAACTTGAAGAATGGAAAGTAGACTTAAGACGATTTATACAAAGGACAGAATTAAGGAGTCTGTGACCTTCCATTCTCTTAAAATAGCTTTCTTCATAATGAGAACATCATCCACAAAAAAAAGATTGAGGATCTTATGTGAGCGAGAAATATTAACACATGTGATGTCCCCAACTGTTTGTGCCTTTTTAAGAAGAAGGCAGAGGCCTTCCATCGCTAAAATAAAAAGCATAGGAAATAAAGGGCACCCTTGGCTAAGTCCACGCCCACTTTGGAAAAATGAGTAGGACCACCATTAATCAATACAGAGTATGTAGTAGTCGTAAAAAAACACATAATTCAGTTTGTAAGTATCAGTCCAAAACTAGTCTGGAGAAGGATCAATCTAAGTAAATCCCAGTTAACACAATCATATTCCTTCTTTAGGTCAAGTTTTAGAATAAGAGACTTCATCTTTGTCAATTTAATATTGTGGAGACATTCCCGTGTTGTTCCAACAACATCCAGTATATGTCTACCTTTTAAGAAACCCATTTGCTCCCCAGAAAGTGTCCTAGAGAGAATCGTCTTAAGCCTGTTTGCTAAAACTTTTGCAATAATCTTATAAGACAAATTTCACAGTGCAATAGGTCTGAAATCCCCAAAGGAAGAGGGTCTACTCACCTTCGGAAGGAGGGTTAAAAAGGTATAATTTAAGGATATTTCCATAGTTCCCTCCCTCCTTGACTCCTCCATATCCTCAAATAGATCGTCCCCAACCAAATCAAAGAAATGTAGGAAGAATTCTACTGTCCACCCATCAGGACTAGGAATCTTCTCCTTGGAGAAACCCTTAATAACACCTTTGATTTCTTCTTTTGTTCAAGACCCTTCTATGGCTAAGCAATATATCTCCTCAATGAAGCAGGGAAAAAATTGAACTGTACTCACCTGTTCCAGAATCGAGTTATGTTGCGTATCCGAGTAGGACAATTTTAAATGTCTAACAACTTTTGTTATCAATGTCTCATGTCCTGAGTGAATGTTGTCATTTTCATCCCTGATTTCCCAGATGTATTTGTGATTTCGCCTATGATTCGCATATTGGTGAAAAAACTTTGTGTTCTGGTCACCTTTTTGAAGCCAAATTGCTCTGCTTCTTTGTCTCCACAATTCCTCCTCTTCTAGGAGAATCTTACTTTTTCTTTGCTCAAGAAGTTTGGTTTGTAAATCGATGTCCCCTATATCCAACCTTTAAGCCTTCAATAGGTATGAATTCCTTATATTATCCTATAACACTTCAAGTTCCTGATGTTTTTAATGTTTCAACTCAGTTCCCTAGGATTTCACTCTAATCTTCAATACTTTCAATTTCCAAACAGGTCTTTTTTTTGCTAATATTTCTCCCACAAATCTAAGAGAATTCCAAAC
This sequence comes from Picea glauca, assembly GCA_000966675.3. Lineage (NCBI taxonomy): Eukaryota > Viridiplantae > Streptophyta > Pinopsida > Pinales > Pinaceae > Picea > Picea glauca. Next base: position 274,208 of record JZKD02S0318947.1, on the reverse strand, counting down.
CTCTGTGACAAAATCACTGAAACCCTCTTCCCCCAACCAACATGGGTTCATCTTGAAAGGAAAGGTAACCATTCTATGGTAGTTGTATAGTTGGATAAAAAATGGTGCATGGTCTGAAATGAAAGGCATAGCTACCAAGACCAGTGTCTCCCAACCACCTTGAGCAAGTCCTCAACCATATAAATCATGTCTAGTATTTTGGAAATTTCCTTCGTCCTACTTCTGCCATTGCGCCATGTAGGCCCACAATCAATAGGAGTTATATCCACTGACCCTTTTCCTTGGAATATTTCTTTAAAATTATATGCCAATGGATCTAACCAAGCTCCCCTCGACAATTCACCAGCTGATATAATGAAATTTAGATCACTTGATACAATTAAGTTTGTTTAGTCCAATAATCCATTATTAACCACTACGTCCTAGAAATGTTTGCGATCTGTACATGACCCGTAGCATTTTATCAATGTAACTAGAATATTTAGTTCAAGTAGGGTACTTGTCAAAAAAATGTCACCAACACTTAAAAAGGGAGTAAGTGAAAATTTAAGTGGATCCAAAGAAACACAGAGATCACCAGATCTCCCCTCCGAACTGACAACACAAAACATTCAGTTTGGTCGAAGGGTACTAACAAATGCTCGAGCTTTAAAATATTCCACCAAAAATTCTTGGAAGAAGAGTATATTAGGTAACAAATTTGATAATAATCTATAGATGGAAGCACACTTGGGAGCCCCTCCAACTCCCCTTAGATTAAGGGAGAGTAGGATCATTATTTAGCCCTGGCTAGGGATTTAATACCTCTAAGAGCCCCATGATTAGAAGAAGAAGTGTCCAACTGTGAAACAAATATTTCTTTATCCTTTGCTTTGCGATGTGCACTTATGGTTTTTAAAGGAGATAGATCAATCCCCAATCAACTTGTACCTAGAATATATTTAACAGTTTGTTCTATGCGGTTAAGTATCGCCCTTAAAGAAGGACCATGTGAACTACCCTCCTCACAGCTAACCTCAACTCGACCTTGGAATGTGGGTAGAGGAAAAATAGAGTGTTGACCACGAAAGGTAGGTACCAAAGTGTCAAGGAAATCTCCCAAAGATCTCTTTCCATCCTCCGCCAGTATTACCCCCCACGAATCCCTATCCTGACACTCATAAATGTAGGGACATCCCACCGTTTCCTTTCTACATTCTGAAATAGGCATGGTGGCACTCCCCACGACCGGGTCAATGTCCTCACAACCCAGGTTCATGTTTTGCCCCAAGACCAAGGCCTCATTAGAAGGTAAGAAAGAAGCAGGTGCACCATCACTAACCAGAAATTAAGTATGATTTAATGTGTCCACTTATAAGGAAGTCAAAGTCGAGAAGAAGGTAGGATAGAGATTTTTTAACTTACCAGCTACAATATCCATTTGTGCTGAAGGGGCCAAGTTTTATGCTGTCGAGTCCATTTCCCCACACAAATTTGAGGTGATCCCAGGAGAGTCGCAGTAAGCATATTTACAAATCATAGAAGACTCTGATTCCTCCTAAAAAACATAGCTAGTACAATTTTTACATAAGTGACATGTTCAATGACAAAAGGAACACTTGAAAGGAATTCCCAAGTAATCCAAATTTTTTCCTATCACTTGGGCATGCCACTCAATGTCCAATGTCCTCAAAAGGCCCTTATGAACATCCAATTCTACCAGGACTCATCCCATCCACCTATCATTCCCTTTGAGAGATTCTTCGTCAATGACAAGGAAGCGTCCCAGCTAATTGCCAATAGTTGTTAGGGATTTTGTGTTCCAAAGTTGTAATGGAAGCCTCGGTAGTAACACCCAAACATGTCTGAACTGAAAGTAATTTGAGACTGGATCAAATCTCACCCTCCAATGCTTGAGCATGAGGATAACCTCCTTCACAATCCAAGTCTTCGAAAGAACTTTTTCACAATCCTCCGACGTCTTAAAGAGAAAACAGAACCAACTTCTAGTCAAGGTTACCACCTCCGGTATATACACTAAGAAAGGAGTCCAAGTAAGGTGCACCCAATCCTCTAAATTCAATATAGACCGTTCTCGGTATGAAAACCTCCCCACCAACACATGCAGAGCCAAAGAATGTGTCTCTTCCAGACCAATATCACCCCCTAAAACCATTATGCGCTTAGAATTATTTGTATTCCACGGTCTCACCCCATGACCCTTCCTTTCACCTAGTCTACAGAGGCTAGCATAATTCCTACAGTAAGTATTCGATAAGGTGGGTTCTGGAAATACTGGGCCTTACGATAAATTTCACCATGTACAACCCTCTCCACCCCTAAACTATTGGCTATGTTATCCCTAGAGACGGATCCAGGTTCAAGTGGAGAATACCGAGCAAGATATGTGCCTTTACCTCCTCGACAAATGTTTTGAAGTTCTTCATACCTAACAAATAACCCCTATTTACTCCATAGTGCCTCATCCTCAGCACTCATCAAGGCGCTAACCTCATCCTCCATCCAGAAACACCCAAAAATCCACCACCTGTCTCAAGATTTGACACTTCAGTACTTTGTTTATGGCTTGTCGGCACAGTGTAAGACAAAATCTTGGGAAGTTACCAACAACCACTGTTGCTAGGGCCTACCCACCATTAAACTAAACCCACACAGTCCTATCCACTGCAAAAAATTAAAGTGTTAATAAATACAGAACAAGTCAGTACCAATATCCAATGTATCAGTAGTTGTGTAACCTCGAAGAACACCAATGTTTTCATTTTCCAGTTCCTCCATTCGGCTCTGGTTTTTTCCCCATCAACCCATAACTAAATACACCATGGTGTTAGCTCCAGATGTTGTTGGTGGTGTTGAATCTCAACAAACATATCACAATTTCTTCATTCCTACAGTCAAAACATTCACAGATTTACATCACCCCATTTGACTTGAAAACAAGACAAAGCGCTTGAGTTATTTGCCAACAAAGTATCGGGTCAAATTGAAGACCTAATACTTAAAATCCCACATTTTCTAATAAACTGCATCAACAATTACTTATTCGCGATATAACCACCTTACAACATAATTATATAATCAATATAATGAATTAAAAATTAACGAATTATACATTTAAAATATGTTAATACATTTTACTTTAATTGTTATACATAAAACTACATACAATATATTTTATGAAACTTCATTGCTTTAATGGCATGTACGATGATTATGCTTTCATTTGACAATTACACTTTTTCTTTAAGCCTTATTGTTTTAATGACGACATTGTGATTTCATTTTTAACAAGGTTGCGTGGCAGCGCAGTCCCTGCCAATGAGGTTAGAAAGCAAATTGTGGAAAATGGGGTCGAACTGTAAATGAAATGAAGTGTTTGGTGCAAAATGTATATGATAGAAATGTTGTGTGCAACATGTATATCACGAAACATGGGGAAAAATAAAATGACGCTTGGCAGGCAGAGCACCATCTATTTTTTGAAAGTATATAACAAACCACAAATTTGTTGAAAGTGGAAGAATAAATTTGGAAATTTAAATGCATTTCCCATATGGACTGGTGAAAGATAAAAATATATGAAGACATAAAATTAAAGGAGGTAAGAAATATAAAAATTTAAATGCATTTGTAAATGACGCTTGCATTGTAGAGCACCATTTATTTTGAAATATAAAAAAAAATAAAAGTCTGTAACATATAAAAAATTAAATGCATTTGTCATATAGACTGGTGAAAGATAAGAATCTATGAAAACGTAAATTTAAAAGGAGATAATAAAACATTTTTATTTGAAATATGTCAAAAAATATAAGTTTGTTACATATTACTGGAAATTTTGAAATATACAATAAAATTAAAGTTTGTTACATATAAACCGAAATTTCAATGTGTTTGTCATGTAGACTGGGATTGGGGCTCCCACAGACCATTAGAGAAATATGTACAAGAAACAAGATTGTGGAAATAAAATAGAGTGCAATACCTGCAAAAAAATAAATGGAAAGGTATAAGTGTTTTCCTGTACATCTCTATTTAAGAAACTGGAATAACTAGGTTGATAAACAAAGCAGGATGTGATCAATATTTTTGTAGTGAGGGTACATATGATCCCTTTGGATATTTTCTTGTGGTTTCCGTTTCATTGATGTTGCCGATGAATGTGGTTTCAAGGATGTCCTCGACGACTACTGAAATGTTGGCAATTGTCTGTTGTCTTTCGTCGGTGGCTTGTTTCAATTGCCTTTCGAGCCATTCTTCAATGTAGCTTCTCATTGGGGCGATGTTGATCTCATTCTAGATTTTATGTTGAAAATATCGCTATCTAATTCTCGGAAGTCGATAGAAATATTAGAGAGAGCCTGATTGATCTAAAAAAAATGAAGAAGACTTGAAAAACTTGAAATTTATTGCAAGTGAATGTTATGTGTTTTAAAGCAAAATGATCAGTTTGCAACACATAAATTTAAGGATTACTTATGAAAATTACACATAGACAGCAACATAATCAATGAACATAAACACATAAGCACAACAATTGATAAAGGAGTTCACCCCTCTCTTGGGCTACATCTCCTGGTCCAGCTTCCAATGGATCATTATTATTAATTGGTCAAAAGTTCTCAAAAACATGTCTTACAATGTTCAAACTGACAAACCGACTGCTCCAATGGCTTCAGAGCGTCCCAAAACCCTAGTCTAGGCTCTTTCGGCACCTCAATCGGTCGAAAAACGAAGAAGTTAGGCCTCCTGGAAGTCCCCCTCTTCAAGCTTGTTGTCTCTGAATCTACAAAACGCACCCTTCATGATTGAACCTGGCTCACACGCATTATATGGCGTAAAAACCCAGCACCGGGCGCAAACGCGCCAATGGTGAAAACCATAGAACGGTTAAGGGCGCGCCAGCCCCTAACCGCCTAGGCACCTGGGCGTATGGGTCATGTGACCTTGCGTTTTGATAAAAAGTGGTTAATTCGTTATACCCGTTTCAAAACCGTAGCAACTCCTTTCCCACGCTCCGGTCATATGAAAAACCACGGGCCATATGTTTTAACCCCGCGCGCAAATGGTCGGGCCAATGTGTAAAGCACGATCATATATTTTATAATGAAACCACATCGTATAAACACCCACACGCATATATAACATATGGTCACATATAAATATTCAAACGACCATGGGTCGGGGCTAAGCCCCGGCCTGACCCCCCGCCCAATATACAAAAGGGTAAACATAAATACTTTTAAACGCATATACATAACAAGCAATAACTTGTGTCCCATTGGTCGGGAGGTCGTGTGAAGGCGCTATGAGGAGTGGGAGGTCCGGGGGTCGAACCCCGCGGACTCCCATAACATTTTACATACAACCAATACCCAATCAACGAGTGACACATGGCGCCCACAGATTGGGCCACGTGTCCTCATACCATTTGCCAATAAACGAACACGTGTCAGCTCCCGATTCGTCAACAGTCAACCAATCAACATCTGCCACATCACCACTGTACAGTCGTACGGTCCTGCCACGTCAGACCGTACGGACTATACGGACTGGTACAATCAACATCAATTTTTTTTTGCTTGTTTGGCTTGACGAACAGATCACGGTATCTTCTCCATACGGAGTCCGTTTGACAAAGTAAATATACCGTCGGAATCAGGAAGACGAGACGGACGCAATGACACTGTTTTCGTCGCATTCCGAGCACTTTGAAATTTGAGCAAAATTTGATCCCCTGATCACACCTCCCCATTGGGAATATTTTGGACCTCCAAAAGACTATTTCAGTCTATGTGAAGATGAGGGTAAAGTTCCCTCACCCTTCCAACCTCAA
>JZKD02S0318947.1:249425-259999 GCA_000966675.3 Picea glauca | reverse complement strand
TTTTTTTCTTTTATTATAGACAAGTGCAAAGGTGTCAAAGATGGCGAAGAGAAAGGAAAGAATGGAAGGCTCTGAAAAGCGGTCAGACGAGATTCAAAAAAGGGTTACGGGGATACTTAGGACAACCGAGTGTTGCACGATCAAATTTCATGTATTGGAATTTTTGAGTGCAAAATGTGTAAAATGGAAGAGATCATGATGGGGCAGTTTAGCAGTTGGTTTGTATATTTGTGGAATTTTGGCAAAGTGGCTAACTATGGAATAGGGAAATTGCTAATTACATGCCTAGAAATAAGATCTTATATATAATTGGCAACTGTTAATTGCAAAGGGGGGCAGGCATAGGAAACAATGACTAGGAACTGAATACTTCTTCAACCCGCCAAACTGACGATCCTCCAAAGAAATTTGAATAAAAGGAAAAGTATGAAAAACAGTCAGCAATCTTCAAAAGGGAGTGACAATAGTTCCACAAAATATGCGAGGACGCGACGATTGAATTGTATTTCTCAAAAAATTTCAGTGCAAAATGTATACCATGAAAGAGGGCATGATAGGTGGACCGTAATATGAAAGAGGGAATGATCTAAGTCCGGTTTCAAATATGTATATTGTGGAAGTGACGGTATTGTTCGCAGGCCATGGAACAATAGAAGTCCAATCTAGAGCCTGCCTACCGGGAATTCGGGATCGGAGAAGTTTCTGGGTATGGAATGGGGAAGTGTTCGATTGATGTTGTGATAAAAGAGCATGAGTGCAAGTGTGAACCAGGAATATGATCCGCGAGTTTACTTGGTTCTTTCTTGTATGCTTCGTCTGTCAATTTGTATATCGCGGAAATCTGAGGCATTCTATTAGCGAGCCAGTCGGCAAGTCCGGTTGTCAATTTGTATAGTGCAGCACTATGGGTGTTGTTTGTAGGACACAGAACTATAGAGGAAATGATTTTCCCTTTAATATAGCTTATGTGCCACAAATGTGGTAGGGTCAATTTAAAGAAAGGGGAAGCGTTCATTGGAAACACGTGAATCTGGCAAGCCGCACAACAAGTCATTTTCGAGGAAAAAAATGATTAAGTAACTAGGAAGAGAAACTATAGGGAACAAAAGAGTGGGAAAATAGAAAGGCAGAAGGCAATTTTCATAAGCGTGAATTGGTTTCAAAGGAGCCCCATTGTTGCAAAACCATCATTTTCTACTAATCGCCAGCAAATGCATTGTTGAAGATTAGATTTTATTGCAATTGTACCAAGATTTATAGTAATTTATAAAATATTAAGTGCATTGTAGTTCTTGATACATTCTTCCATGGATGTAACATATTAACTTAACTACTAAACTTCATTTTCTACTAGTTTCCAACAAATGCTTTGTTGAAGATTAGATTTTATTGGAATGTGTGGGTGTAACTGTGTTCTTGATACATTGTTCCATGATTGCAACATATTAACTCAAGTATTAAACTTCTTTCATTATGGTTTGTTAGCATTAAAACTTAATAACGATTTTGTTGCAACATTGTACGCTGGTATTGCTATGTTCTATCTGCATTACGAATAGAATTGAACGTTGGTTTGAAACTTTGTAATCCATTTTTTGTTTGCATAAAAGGTTGGTGGATTGATACAGTACATTGTCATATAATTGTTAGATGTTCCATATTAGAAAAAATAACCTAAGTAAACAAAACATCAAAGAAGTACGAGAGTACCGAACCATGCCAACGAGAACATGCGTTAAATCTAAAAAAGAAGCAACAAGGAAGAGTCGAAGGCAAATTTTTTAATAGAAAATCCATGTAAAAAAATAAGAAAAACACCCAGTATTGTACATCTATCCTTAGAAATTGGACCCAGTTCTTTAGGCCAAAACATTGAACGTATCTGCGACAAACACATGCACGTGATCCACAGTATGCAATATCCTCGCAGTTTTATCCTCAATGAATTATCCTGTGCTGAAATTGATAGTTTTCATAAGCTTCCCGCGAGGAAGAAGAGGAAAAACGTTGCAGGGAAAATGGAATAGCCCTTAGCTGAAACCACCTCTGCATAGTCCAAAAAAATTTAGGAGCATAGGTTGCGCGTGCAATTCCAGAGGCTCAAATTATTCCATTCTGGGTGGAAGGAGATGACTACTATAAAAATGCCTTGCAGCAGTGAGAGTTTTGGACCTGATTCCCGAAGATGTTAATCAATAATTTTTTGTCTTGAAATATATATCTAGGAGCATCAACATATCATTGCTTTACAGTGAAACTCTTCCACCCAGAACATACTAATTTGGAATTCTGGAATTCCTACTTTCGCACTACAAAGTGGCTATTGCGTTTACCATCAGTTTCTTTTCTGAAACTTCTTTTGGTATTGTTAGGACCGCCATCACCGAGATGGGAAGTTATGTCCGTTATGGTTGATTTCAATTTGGGCATAGTAGTGGGAAGTTTATGTGCATTTCCATCAGCCATTGATGATCCAGGTGGATATCGGTGGCCACCCACCTTTTCCAACTGGCTCAAAACAACTTTATGGCAATTTTGGCAATTTACTATTTTTAGCAGGTTTTAACTTCCGGGGCCATTTTGAGGGCCTAAATGAAGGTTTTTCGAGATCGAGGTTCTAAATGATAGCCGAAGGAATGATTGAGCCCCAAAAATAAATCTCCTCGACGATACCTTTCCAACGAGCTATCACATGCCTAAAACGGAGATCGTATGCAAAAGTTACGACCCCGGGAACTTGATGCACCAACTTACCCAAACGGGGCCCACATGAATTTTGGCGCTTCATCTCCTAGGGTTAGGTTTTTGGATGTCTAGGAATTTTGGCATTCTCGTTTATTGTAAAAGGGCCTTCATAGCCTCATTGTAACCATCTTCTTGCAAATGCGAGTAACTGTCACATCTCTTCTTAGAGATAAGTTGGCACCATTCTAGCGAGTCTTTCACTCTGTATTTTTACAGTCTCTGTACATTTCTTTGATTAGTAGAAATCATGTATTACTGTATATCTATGTTTATGGTTGCATATCTGATACATTTTTGTTATATTATTGAATATCTACAATATCTCTGTGCATTTATTTATTATATCTCCGCTCTCATTTCGTGCCGAAAATAATCCGGATCAATTGATGTATCATCGACCATCAGATCATCTTCTTCCAACTCGGAATTCATGAAATCAACTTGTGCATCAGCCATGAATGCAACTAGGCAAGTTTTCTGAGCAGGCAGGGTTTCCTTGGAATTCTTTGGCTTGAAATATATTTCTCGGTGTACCAAGGGACCATCTGCTTTTTTTCTCTTGGGCGGAGGGAGATGAGTAGTAAGAATATGCCCTAGAATAATGGAACCTCTGGCCATTATGCCCCAATGTGTTTATTGTGGCTGGACATAACTGCTGCCACACTTTATTAATAATTTTCATTTGCTCGAGATGATGTTTGAAATGAAAATCGGGGAGGGATAATATAACTCTCCTCAAATTATGGTTTAATGCGTATCAATGGAATATCTTCTCGAGCCTTTCGCTAATCAATGACAATCTCCAAGGTTAGTGAAGAATGAGTTGTCACCATCACAACTCACTAATTGTGGAATTAGAAAAAAGTGTGAAGGTCGCAGTGACGGCAAAGAGAAATTATGAATTAGAAATTTCTTAAAAGCGCCAACCCGTCGGTGCACAAAAAACAGATTGCATCGTGTTTGAAATGAATACTTGGAAAGGATAACATACTTGTGCGCAAATCTTAGTTTAATTCATAGTAATGAAAATTCTTCTCCGAACTTCCAGACATTAATAACAATCTTAGTGGTTCCTGCAGGATGAACTACTAGCATTAAATCTTAATTATTGCATATCTGGAAACAAGTACGAAGGCAGTAGTGATGGCGAATTGTGGCTAGGCATCGGCTAACCCGGGAAACCAATTCCAAGAAATACCTAAGTATGGAAAGCGATCGAGTGGGTTACAAAAGAAAAATGATGGAAGATATACCCAAGAGACGTGAAGAGCCGATGGTCATATTGCATCTCAGTGACAAATATCGGTCGTCAATTTGTATGTCGTGGAATTTTGGTTGCCTTGGAATTCTTTGGCTTGAAACATATTTCTCGGTGTACCAAGGGACCATCTGCTTTTTTTCTCTTGGGCGGAGGGAGATGAGTAGTAAGAATATGACCTGGAATAATGGAACCTCTGGCCATTATGCCCCAATGTGTTTACTGTGGATGGACATAACTGTTGCCACACTTTATTAAGAATTTTCGTTTGCTCGAGATGATGTTTGAAATGAAAATCAGGGAGGGATAATATAACTCTCCTCAAATTATGGTTTAATGCGTATCAATGGAATATCTTCTCGAGCCTTTCGTTAATCAATGACAATCTCCAAGGTTCATGCGGAATGAGTTGTCACCATCACAACTCACTAATTGCAGAATTAGAAAAAGTGTGAAGGTCACAGTGACGGCGAAGAGAGATTAAGAATTAGAAATTTCTTAAAAGCGCCAACCCATCGGTGCAAAAAAAACAGATTGCATCGTGTTTGAAATGAATACTTGGAAAGGATAACATACTTGTGCGCAAATCTTAGTTTAATTCATAGTAATGAAAATTCTTCTCTGAACTTCTAGACATTAATAACAATCTTAGTGGTTCCTGCAGGATGAACTAATAGAATTAAATCTTAATTATTGCATATCTGGAAACAAGTATGAAGGCAACAGTGATGGCGAATTGCGGCTAGGCACCGACTAACCCGGGAAACCAATTCCAAGAAATACCTAAGTATGGAAAGCGGTCGAGCGGGTTACAAAAGAAAAATGATGGAAGATATACCCAAGAGATGTGAAGGGCCGATGGTCATATTGCATCTCAGTGACAAATATCGGTCATCAATTTGTATGTCGTGGAATTTCGGTTGTTGTTTGTACGCAAGGGAACAACGGAAGCGCAATGGCGAGAGGGAAATTTGTATATTGTTGAACCTGGGGTTTTATATATAAAAGCATGAGACATTGGGAAAAAGAACCAACCAAATAGAAATTGAAAGTATGCAAGATGAAGGGGGGTTTGTTTGCAAATTTGTAAATCGTGGAAGTCCGAGTGCTAGTCGCAGGTGGCGAAACAATGGAAACGCAATGTTAAATACGCCTATGCAGGAACCCGCATTTCAAAAAAGAAAAGCATAGAGAAAAAAGAAACTAGAAAATTTTGGAAAAACGAGTAATACACACTAAATATGTACTTAGCCACTTTTTGAATCGCGGTTTCTCGGACGGGCGGGCTCTAAATTGGGCATCCATTGTTCCCTGTTCTACAAATAGCATTCAGAATTCTGAGATATACAAATTGGCCAGTGGACCTACGGGGTGGCTCGTTCAAAATTGCACTCCTTTCATTTCTTTTCATACAAACAGTACTCGGAGTTCCGTGATATACAAATTGACAGACGAACTCCAGGGTTGGCGGCCTCGAGCGTGCGATTGTCTACAAATGTTAATCCCTATTAACTATTGGACATTATCTAAAGACATTCTTTTGAATACTAAATTATTAATATTAAATATTGATATTGTACAATTTAATTAGATAAGGAGGTTTGTACAAAATGAAACAGGGAAGCGGTCGGTCGGTCGGGTTGTTGATATTAAAGTAACTAAAATCTGAATACGTGAATCTGCTAACTTTCTTACCAAGAAATTTTCTGAAAAAAGTGAGCAATACATTAAATGTATTTTTATAAAGTACGAACATGAGATTTTATAGAGCATGTACTGTTCCCGCATTCCATACTCAAGCCAATATTTGGATCGCGGGTACTTGGGCTGGCGAGCTCAAAACCGGGCCTCTATTGTTTCGTTAGCTACAAATAGCACCCAAGAGTTCCGTGATATACAAATTGACAGGCGGTCGTGTAGGCTGGGTCGCTCAACATTGCATTTCTATTGTCCCGTGTCGTTCGAACAACACTCAAAGTTCTGCCATATACAAATTCATAGATGGACTCCAGGGATGGCGGGCCCAACCTTGCGAGTGTTTATGAATGGTGATCCCTATGAACTATGTAACACTACCAATGGCCTCACGGGCTGGCGAGCTTAAAATTGGGGCTTTCTTGTTCTGTGCCCTGCAAATAGCACCCAGAGTTCCGCAATATACAAATTGACAAGCGGATTTGCGGACTATTTCAATTTTAAGGGCCTCATTGATGTAATATCACAATTGGGCTTGGTCTAGTTTACATTTGTTTCTTACAATATCAAACGAAGAAGCGATCAGTCGGGCTGGTGATCTAAAAGTAATTGAAACCTCAAGTCGTGAATCCACCAACTTCTGCAGGTAGAAGTTTTCCGAAAAACTACTAACACATACTAAGTATGAACTCTTGCAAGGTATGAACACGAGGTTCTTATAGAGTTTGTATGGATCCCACATTTCATACTTGGCCACTTTTTCGATTGCGGGTTCTCGGTCTGGTGGGATCAAAGCTAGGACTCTATTGCTATGTATGCTATAAATAGGACCTAGAGTCCTGCGATATACAAATTCACAGCTGAAGCTACGAACTGGGTCGCTCAACATTGTAGTGTTATTGTTTTGTGTCTTCTAAACAGGATTCAGAGGAAACAAGTAGTACATAGTAAATATGTACTTCTAAAAACTATGGACATGATATTTTATAGAGCATGTACGGATCCCTCATTCCATACTTAGCCATTATTTGGACGGTGGGTTCTCGGGATAACGGGTTCAAAATTGGCCCTCTGTGGTTCTGTTTCCTACAAATAACACCCACATTTCCGCGATATACAAATTGACAAGTAGACTTGCCAGCTATTTGAATTTTAAGGGCCTCGTATTCATGTCATAGCATAATTGGACTTGGGTCAGTTTATATTCATTTATTACAATATCAAACGGGGAAGCGGTCGGTTGGGCTGGTGATATAAAAGTAATTGAAATCTGAAGTCGTGAATCTGCCAACTTCCGCACCTACAAGTTTTTCGAAAAACAAGTAATACATACTAAGTATGTACTCTTATAAAATATGGACATGAAATTTTTATAGAGCATGTATGGATCTGCCATTCCATATTTAGCCACTTTTTTGGATTGGGGGCTCTCGGGAGGGCGGGCTGAAAATTGGGCCTCTATTGTTCCGCGCTCTACAAATAGCACCCACAATTCCATGTTATACAAATTCATAAGCGGACCTGCGGGCTAGCTGGCTCAACATTGCACTTTCATTGTTCTGTGTCCTCCAAATAACACTCGGAGTTCTGTGATATACAGATTGACAGATGGGCTCGAGGGCTGGTGGGTTCAAGTTTGCCATTGATTACGAATGGCAATCCCTATCAACTATTTAACATATCTAAAAACATTATTTTCAATACTAAATTATTAATATTAAATATTGATATTGCATAATTTAATTAGACGAGAAAGTGTGTACAATCTGGTTGGGCGAGCGATATAAAAGTTTTTCGGAAAACGAGCAATACATAGTAAACATGTACTTTTATAAAGTATGGACATGACATTTTATAGAGCATATGCGGATCCCTCATTCCATACTTAGGCACTTTTTGGATGGCAGGTTCTTGACCTGGCGGGCTAAAAATTGAGCCTCTATTATTCTATTTCTTACAAATAGCACCCATATTTCTGCAATATACAAATTGACAGGCAGACTTGCGGGCTGGTTGGCTCAACATTTCACTTTTATTGTCTTGTAGCGATTCCATATTAATTCCATATTTAGCCACTTTTTTGGATCAGGGGCTCTCAGGCTGGTGGGCTGAAAATTGGGCCTCTATTTTTCCGCGCTCTACAAATAGCACCCACAATTCTGCGATATACAAATTCACAAGCGGACCTGCGGGCTGGCTGGCCCAACATTGCACTTTCACTGTTCCATGTCCCCCAAATAACACTCGAAGTTCTGCGATATACAGATTGATAGATGGACTCGAGGGCTGGTGGGTTCAAGTTTGCCATTGTTTATAGACGAAAATCACTATTAACTATCTAACATATCTAAAAACATTATTTTCAATACTAAATTATTAATATTAAATATTGATATTACAGAATTTAATTAGACGAGAAAGTTTTTACAATCTGGTCGGGCGAGCAATATAATTTTTTTCCGAAAAACAAGCAATACATAGTAAACATGTACCTTTATAAAGTATGGACATGATATTTTATAGACCATATGTGGATCCCTCATTCCATACTTAGGCACTTTTTGGATCACGGGTTCTCGACCTGGGGGGATGAAAATTGAGCCTCTATTGTTATGTCTCTTACAAATAGCACCCAGACTTCCACCATATACAAATTGATAGGCATACTTGCGAGCTGGTTGGGTCAACATTGTACTTTTATTGTCCCGTACTGATTTTGTATTAATTCCATATTTATCCATTTTTTGGATTGGGTGCTCTCGGGATGGTGGGATGAAAATTAGGCCTCTATTGTTACGCGCTCTAAAAATAGCATCCACAATTCTGCGACATACAAATTAACAAGGGTACCTACGGGTTGGCTGGCTCAACATTGCACTTTCACTGTTCTGTGTCCTCCTAATAGCACTTGGAGTTCCGCGATATACAAATTAACAGATGGACTTGAGGGTTGGCGGGTTCAATTTTTCCATTGTTTACGAATGGTAAACCCTATCAACTATCTAACATATTTCAAAACGTTATTTTCAATACTAAATTATTAATATTAAATATTGATATTGCAGAATTTAATTAGACGAGAAAGTTTGTAGAATCTGGTCGGGTGAGTGATATAAAAGTTTTCCGACAAACGAGAAATACATAGTAAACATGTACTTTTATAAAGTATAATATGTGGATCCCTCATTCCATACTTAGGCACTTTTTGGATCGTAGGTTCTCGGCTTAGCAGGCTGAAAATTGAGCCTATGTTGTTCCTTGTCCTACAAATAGCACCCAGACATCCGCGATATACAAATTGACAGGCGGACTTGTGGACTGCTTGGCTCAACATTGCACTTTTATTGACCGATGTCCTCCAAACAACATTGCAGACTTGCGGGTTGGTTGGGTCAACATTGCACTTTCATTGTTTTGTCTCCTCCAAATAGCATTCAGAGTTCTGCGATATACAGATTGACAAATGTACTTGAGGGATGGCTAAATCAAGTTTGCCATTGTTTATGGATGGTAATCCCTATCAACTATCTAACATATCTAAAAACATTATTTTCAATACTAAATTATTAATATTAAATATTGATATTGCAGAATTTAATTAGACGAGAAATTTTGTACAATTTGGTCGGGCGAGTGATATAAAAGTTTGTACCGTAAACATGTACTTTTATAAAGTATAATATGCAGATCCCTCATTCCATACTTAGGCACTTTTTCGATCGCGGGTTCTCGGCCTGGCGGGTTGAAAATTGAGACTCTATTGTTCTGTGTCCTACAAATAGCAGGCAGACTTCCGCGATATACAAATTGACAGGCAGACTTGCGGACTGCTTGGCTCAACATTGCACTTTTATTGTCTGGTGTCCTCCAAACAACACTCGAAGTTCCACGGCATACAAATCGATAGGACTCCACGACTAGCGGGTTCAAGATTGCAATTGTTTAGGGATGGTCATCCTATCTAACTTTATCTACAAACATTATTTTCAAATACTAAATTATTAATATTAAATATTGATATTGTA
Source organism: Picea glauca (assembly GCA_000966675.3). Taxonomy (NCBI): domain Eukaryota; kingdom Viridiplantae; phylum Streptophyta; class Pinopsida; order Pinales; family Pinaceae; genus Picea; species Picea glauca. The sequence continues at coordinate 250,276 of JZKD02S0318947.1, read as the reverse complement.
CAAGTGAATTACATTAAATTATTAAAGGATGTTAAATCGCTTATGTTTTAAAAAAGTGAAGGAAACAAAAGAAAGTTTTTTTTAAATTCCATCACTGCAAGCATAACAAGGACCAATTTGAATTTTAAGGGCCTCTTGTTCATATGATAGCACAATTGCACTCCGCACAATATATATTCATTGATTTCAAATTATTCCAGGATATTAATTTTACCAAGTTCATCGACTAAGCAAAAATGCCAAAACAATGACCAATTTGAATTTTAAGGCTCTCTTGTTGATATGATAGCACAATTGCACTTCACACACTATATATTTGTTGATTTCAAATTATTCCTGGACAACAATTTGACCAAGTTTATCGATCAAGGAAATCTGCTAAAACAAGCCACATACTATATTTGCGTCACAGCGCCATAGAAATTATCAGGCGGATCTGCGGGCCAGCTGGCTAAAAAATTCAATTATATTGTTTTGTGTCCTCTAAAGAAAAGTTCGAGTTCCGCGGTATACAAATTGACAAACAAATCACATAACCAAGAACCAACCAATCTTCAAACATGCCACAAGCAAGTTCCCAGAAGGTTCCATAGAGCAAAACCCATCAACCTTTGCACCAAACTATTTGATATACAAAGAAAATACGTTGTCGCATTTGTTTTCTCTTGCATATGGTATATGTTCCCAATAGAAAATAACTGGGACATGGGATATATGGGGTTTTCTTCCATGCTAGCCTTATGCATGTGCAATCCCAACTAGCCAAGTCCGAAGAACATTCATCTGGATGTTGAACAAATATTACAGAGACACATGAGGTATTTTCATTTCTTGCCAAAGTTTGATATATA
>JZKD02S0318947.1:234011-249304 GCA_000966675.3 Picea glauca | reverse complement strand
TATGCAAAATTTCATTATCCTCATTTAAGGTGAATTTGCTATGTATTTGAAGCTCTAGCAGCATGTAGACACTGCTTGCCTTTTCTGTAGATACGTTTCATACGACAACTCTGCCAACTTAGGAAGCACATTTTGTAACAGAGGTTGCCTAACTGTACAATGCACGGTTGTGTTGCCCATGGTTTGGATAACAACATTGATGCAATGTCCATATATATATGGACATTTTTCACCGCATCACAAACAATCAATCGTATCATCACTTATCAAAGCGGAGGCAGAAGCAGGGGAGTTGAATTTTGTACATACATGTTCAAAGGGGGTCGAGTACACATTGGATGTAACTAAAACACCTTCAACTTGGGAACGCGAGCATAGGAATTAATACATTGAACAATATAATACACAACTTCACTTAATACATTGAACAATATAATACACAACTGCACCCCCCCTCCCCTTACAAAAATAAAATTAAAATTAAACAAGTTGCAGGAATTTTTTGAAGGCTATTTCTATAAGTAAAGCGAGGATGATTTTGTGGATGTATACGCACAACAATTGTAGAGCTAGCTAGTTTCTTCAAATCCTCTACTATATATGCTCATAAATCTGTTACAAACGTTGCCTGGGTTGTCCGAAAGATCCTTTCTCTAACATCCCTCTTCTTTGTTATATTTTTTAACAACATAAGTGGAATCTTCCCTTTATGCAATTTTTGTTCCATTGACGAAAACAAATCTGAATACATATCGAAAAATTGTAGCTGCAACATGGAACAATGCAATATTTGTTTAAGTTATCCGAGATACATGCACATGCAAAAGTAAAGGACAAAATTGAATATGAAAAGAGGTACCATTACTTTGTCCCTGTCCAACTCTCCATCCTTTATATGGAGAACGTGTTGCGACCCAAGTTTTCTCACCAGTGTGACAGCTGCCCCAATTGTTCCGATAAGGTAAATATCAGTGCTCTGTGCAAGCTGGCTGATAGTCGAGTCTGGGATGAAACGACATTCTGAACAAACAACGGGAATTTTTTCCATAATGCTTGTTTCATTGAGCGAAATAATCCGATCGCAATCACCATGGTCATATACTGTTTTGGGAAATATATTAAAATTTGTAATAGATATCCCATTACGCGGCAATATCTTTTCTACATGTTTTTGGACAAGTTGTGGAGGAACAGTCAATGTATCCACCATGCCATAGATGAATATATACCCGAGGATATTTTTTTAGTAAACATAGTAAGAGAAGAGCATATGCATCTTTACCTTTGGCCTTGTCGGTCTATTGATGTCTGGGATGACTGACTTCTCATGGCCATGTCACTAGTCCAACTTTTTCTGATGCAAGCATGTGCAGATGAACATCACACTAAGTAAATGAATCAGAAAACAAAAGGGATAATAGAAAATGGAAAAATTAGAAATAGGGAGGGAAGAAAGGCCCATTACTGGAAAGTCATCGTTTTCAAGTCTAATATTATATGCCCCCACCCAGTTTGTATATTTAATTTACCAGCACACTTGGTATACCTTTTAGAAGATTGTACCACAGAACCCTTTGCTGTTGCACAAAACAATTCATCTCCCTGTCTAAGAAACCTATTTTTTCCAAGGCAGTAACGCCGAATATGCAATGGACATGAAGCCAACTTAGTATGAAGACATACATCTAAAATAAAGAGAAACATGTCTATTTACCCGCCAAAGAGTCCATCATCATGTCCAACCATTATGTTTGTTTAAATGTAGCAATGCAGCGAAAACACAACAGACATGAACTAGCTTAGTATGAAGGAAGGAATGTATTGAAGATAACTTATAATGAAGACATACATGTAAAAGAAAGAGAAAGAGATTTATTTACCCGCGAAAGAGCCCATCCTCATCTCCAGCTATCCTATTTGTTTAAATGTAGCAATGCAATGACAACACAATAGAAATGAAGCAGGTTAGTATGCAAGAAGGCATGTAACAAAACACATATACATACCATGAATGAAATAAAAAACAACACAATATGAAATAACAGTACAAGCATGCACCTTTCTATATCCTCTTCAACCGATGCAATGAAGACTTCCTCGTTTTCTCCAGTTATTTTGTTTGTTTGGATGTGGGAACGCACAAAATACAATGAACATCAATGGAAGTTGGTATTCACCGGAGAACAAGCAATAAGTAGATACAGTAAAGTAGACTCAACGAACAGTCTAGAATATATGCATAAACATGAACCTTTGCGCTTCTCTATCCATGGTTGTAAACGCGTAAAAAAAATTTCCCTGCCCAAAATATATTACAAGGCACAAAATATCATGCAATTGCATGGTCGTAGCTAAACGATTTTTGGTTTTCTGTGGAAATTTATTCAGATATGCTTCCACCGATGGAAATACATGTTCTTTATCCTCTACACAGATTGTTGTGCCCACGATACGAGTTTACGGTTTTTCGTGGCAAACTACCCAGATATGCTTCCAGACATCCAAATATAAACTTGCAGAATCTTTGTTGCATATATCATATCTCAAGCACAACACAAATTGTAGCATGAACACACCAATCTATGTAGAGGAGAAAGAACATGCAATGTCATATCCACACATCTGAACATACATGGTTTATAAATGTAGCCTGCATATGCTTTATTCCAACAAAAAAACAACGAATATTGCAATTTCACATGTAATCCTCGAACAATTTTGCATGTAACTATTTTCTTTCATGGAAGCACTTAAGAACCAGCAAAATCTCACAGAATAAAAGATATTGAACTCGACAGATAGGGGAAAAAACACAACTTCATGTCGACTCCTGGGTGCAGGAGCTCAACACCGTAAAGCACCCCCAAAAAACAATAATAATCCAAAGAAAATCTCCAACCACCGCCGCTGGACCCCAACCCTGCAAGGCTGAATCAAACAAAATAAAACAACAAACACCAAACCAGCGAGAAAGCACGAACATGTCGAACTGCACCCCCAGGGCCCCAAAGCGCAAACCTGAGGCAAACAAACAAAACCAGGAACTCATGAACCAATGAACCAACAAGAACCTTCGAGCCAGTGAACAACATATGTATTTCCAACGATTACGAAACTGCATCCCAAGCACAGAAGGAACTGGAAACATACGAGGAGCATGCCGCTACAAATAAGCAAACATTCTTACTTGCAAACTACAAACATTGAACAACAAACAAGGAATACAAAATGAAACTCTGGCATCGAAACTTACTCTGAAATGATGAAATGCAGAAGCACAGGTCGAATCGCGAACAAAACAACAACAACTAGCAACCGACAAACCAACGAAGAAGAAGCACTCACCGAACCAGTAAAAAATGTATGCAGCTTCAATTAGTATGAAATTGCATTGCAAAGGCATAAGAAGGATGAAACATACAATGGCTATTGAACTGGCAGTGGACAAACAAGACTCTGCAAATTCATTGTAACTGTATAGAAAATTTCGACAAAAAATGTACTCAGAGAACCGTATTTACATAAACATTTAAGGTTGTTAGGTTGTCTAAGGACCTCGCGGTATGAAAACATTTAAGTTGTCAGGGTTGTTGGAGGACGTCACATCATCTAAACATTTAAGTTGTCAGGCTTATTGAGGCATCTCGAAACAAGTGTCGATACATTTCAACAAAAAAACATATGGCAAAGACGCTATAAACTTTGGAATTCTCAATCATTGTAAAGCTTGGATATCAAAACATTTCAATATGCTTAGTACATATCAAAACTTACAGATATATTCATCTACCAGAAAATGCTAATACAAACATTCGAACTAATGCTAGCATTAATCCACCTTCAAGCAATATAGAGGAAAAATATATGATTAAAAAAGACTATATATGAGAAAAAAATTGGATATGTTGCCATATAAAACATTGAGAATAGTGAAGGCGGCAATAAGACCTCCAATCTCTTATCCAATCAAAGTGGTACATATATGGCACTTTTTATTATACAAAAATATATGTTTTTAATTCCATAGCTCCAACAATAGGTATAGTGAAAATATTTCGGGTCAAAGGACAAACTAATATGTAGTCAACGAATTATAGATCGTTATAGTCCCTCTATGTCTATATCCAGCTAACACAAAATTCTAATACAAACATTCGAACTAATGCTAGCATTAATCCACCTTCAAGCAATATAGAGGAAAAATATATGATTAAAAAAGATTGTATACGAGAAAAAGTTTGGATATGTTGCCATATAAAACATTGAGAATATCGAAGGCGGAAATAAGACCTCCAATCTCTTATCCAATCATATCAGTACATATATGGTACTTTTTATTATATAAAAATATATTCCATAGCTCCAACAATAAGTATTGTGAAAATATTTCTGGTCAAAGGACAAACTAATATGTAGTCAACGAATTATCGATCGTTATAGTCCCTCTATGCCTACGATAGGGACTAATAATAATACTTTTTCTAAAAACACATATTCGATTAAAGGGACTTAGATTATTCAACCCACTTATATCATTATATAATTATACTCTTTGCTGAAATAGAGAACCCTTTGTTGAAATAGAGAGGAGGATAAATTTAAAAATGAAGTAGCCTAAACGTTTTACGAAATTACGAAATAATTATTTTTTGGCAATATTTTTTGTGGACATTTACTTGAAATTCAGCAAGAAATTGTTAGATTCATAAATTTGAGTGATTATTTTTGTACAATTCGAGTGTCCTGAGGTTTTCACCATGTTGAATCCATTTCTACATTTAAAAATAGATTTTAAACAAAAAATAATAATAATAATTTCATGCAAATTTATATCGTCAGATTCCGACAAAAAAAATCATTTCGTAAAATAGTTAAACAACACCTTTAAAAATCCATTATCTTATCTTATGTATATTTTCATGCCACATTAACTTTAATGCGTTTTCTTATTACTTACATGGTGAGTACTTTGTATGGTTGAGGTTGAACACTCTATATGAGTGAGGAAGGAAATTCCAAATTTACATTTTATGGTGTTATCGTTTATATAATGATGATGCTATCATTTATATGATGCATGTATAGTGTTCTCAACATTTTTATCCTTATAATATAAAATGTGCAAAATGTTGGTATCAATCTTTGTGAAGTGTATACTGTGTATGATTGGTTTAACTATAAAACTAAGTACTAGATATTTGATTTTTGTTTATAATTGATTAGATTTTTGTATATAAGAGATTTGTAAGTATTATTAAAATTAATGATATGAAAATAATGCCATTTTAATGAAATTTTGTTATAATTATTAGTCTTTGTCGAAGGTCGGAGGGACTATAGCATTTGATTCACAAAAGGCCAAAGGGATTATAACATTTGATTCACAGTTGACTTTGCATTAGTTTGGAGTTTGACTATACATTTTTTCTCGTCTCTAATGTCTAAGATAGATAACTGAAAATTTTGTTTTTTATATTATAAAAAAGGTCTACTCATCCTAATCTCATTGACAAGATATTTGAGGTCTTATTGCTAGCTTCGCTATTCCCAATGTTTTATTTTTCGCTCTCCCTAATGTTTTAGTTATCTCTTCCTCGTGTTTTATTTTTATCTTCCTAATGTTAAATTTTAGCTTCTTGAATTACCCTGACAAGCAATGAAGACAATAATAATTCCTCTGACATAACTCACATTAAGACAATAATAATGCCTATGACATAATGACATTTGGCACTAGATCGTCTGAACAACCTTCCCATCACCATGCCTGGACAGAATCACGGACTTGCGGACTCACAGACTCGTGAACTTGCGAACATGTGGACTTGCGGACTCATGAAAGCATAATACTCCCTTTCATAAGTCCACCCGAAAAATCTCAAGACTTAGATTATTTTGTGAGTTTGTTGGGTTTGTGAGTTGGCGGACGCACAGACTCATTCATCTCACCTTCCCAGCTCTTAAGCTCGACGGGGACCCACTCCCTATTACCTTGACCAATTACATGCCTCCACATGGCTTCCTTGTACATGTAGGCTTGTGACATCAACATAACATTAGCATGATGTCATCCCTCCTCTCACTCCAAAATCTATGGTGTGGATCAATCCACCCTTAGATCCAACGATTGATCTTTTTTCGCACCTAACACAAGGTTTAGACTTGGCAAGGGTCCCACACTAAATTCTCATTCCTTGAGCATTTTCATCAATGGTAACGACTTAATCAATCATTGAGATCTATTGTCTGTGCACTCCAACATGACCACTTGTTAACTCCTTCCTTATTGCGCATGTAGATCCTATGTCGACATGTGGCCGAGTTATCTAATGGTTTTGATAAAAAACACACGGCCTCCTAATGATTAATGCCCTTGCAACTTCCAATGCACTTTCTCTTTCCTCCATTGATAAATTTCCTTAATGGATGGTTTGATCTCCACTTTCCACAACTCCAATGAATCTTGGTCACCTCCAAGCCTTGATGATCAATGACTCTGGCTCAATCCTTACTTGTGATGGACGAATGAGGTTGTTATTTACTTCAAAATATATTTAAGTTGGACACTTCGACGAGGGAAATTTTGGAACTTTGGTGCTTACGCATCTTCTTATATCTTTGAATCTCCTGGAGCCCCAGAGTCCCAGAGTTTCGAAGTTCTATAACTCTCGCCATACGCTCTGGCCTTCATACTTCGACATTTGGCCTGTGCACCAACATGTCAAATCTTTTGGAGAGGGTCCCATGTGTGTACTTATCTTAAGGTTAATCACAATATTTATTTAATCCCATTAGTTATGTAATCTCCGGCCTTCGGGCTATAGCCTAGATTACGCTCTACCGCGAACTCTTGAAGTAAACTTCATCGAGTTTCTTACACTTTCCTTCCACTTAGTAGATCAAATAGTTGATAAAAGGTCCCAATGAACCTTCAGATCAACGAATCCCATTGCTCCTGAAATCCTTTCCTCGATCTAATGGTTGGTGGAATTTTGCCACTCTAGGATTTCACGACTTCATGACCTTTCATGTTCTTAACCCATTTAAGTCACAAAGGTTTACCTACCGAAAAGGTCATAAAGAAGGGATGACTTCATGTTGTTGATTGATGGTACCTCTTACTCCATCCTTCCACTATACTTGATCTAATAGTCGAGAAGGGTCTCGAAGGATCCTTAGATCTACGTCTTGTGTTACTTCGTGACTAAAAGGCTAGTCAGGGTTTAAATCTTGAAGTCCTGAAGCTCAAAAGGCTTGGCTCCTTTTTAGCATAGCACAGGGTTCCAGAACCTTGATCATATGGAATTTTGACAAGCCCCAAGGGGATACTCTCTTAAATCTCATCTGAGATTAGGTTAAGTCCATGGACTCGAGCCCAAGGTCACTTGGACAAGAAAGAAAAAAGTTGAAACCTTAGGAGTTTTTAAATTTATCATGATGAATCTCAGTCGTCAATCATGAGATAAAACATGATCTCAGCCGACGATTCTCCAAACTGCATGTAAATCTACATGCGACCATTTAAACTCGAACTTCTCTCACGAAATTTGGGGATTTCTCTCTAATTTTTTTGTTTTTCCCCCAAATCGGTCACAGACAAAATCTGCAACAACAAATTTCAGGAATTCACAACCATCTTGGCCCTTACAAGCCCGATGTTTGAACCAAAAGCTCTGATACCATAATGTAACATCCCCCATTCTAACCAAGGTACATTGCGGTGAAGAATACTCTTAAAAAACAATTCCTTCTAACTAAATTAATTCATTTACAGTTAACTCATTTCCTTTAGCTTTCAACTACAAATTAAAACAAATTTAGCTATTGTATATACCACAAAATAGAAGCATCTACAACATGCTAATATTCAATATAAAATGCGGCTAACCAACTCATTACAGTAGCATATAAATCATTTTCATTTACACAGATTTCATGCACTTCAATAACGCATGTAATAAATCAGAAACAAGATAAAACACTTATCTTTGAACAAGAATTGTGCAACCAGCTACTTGGGACGGACGTTCCACCCAACCATAGAGTGATTGTTCCAAATATCAACATCCATTCACCCCCGAGTTGAGGCTAGAAATCCACAAAAAGAGGGTGGTATCTTACAGTCCACTCACAACTCATAAAAAATCTAAACCCAATTGATATTTTCCTACATCTATCTTGATTTTCCACTAGCTCTCTTCCTCTTGACCTTTCCAAACCAAGGAATGTACCATTTTTTATCAGATTTAACCCAAAGGATGTACCATACATTTATTAAGGATAACTAAAGGAATGAGCCATTCATTTATTGAGGTCTCTCTGGCATAGGAAACTAGGAATCTCTTAGCCAGGAACTTAAGGGAAATGACTACTAGGAAGACTATCAACAAACCAACAACGACACTTTTTGTTTCAGTGCATATTTTCCTACAACTATCCCAATTTTCCACCATATCTCTTCCTCTTGACCTGTCCAACCCAAGGAATGTACCATTCATTTATCATATTTAACCCAAAGGATGTACCATCCGTTTATAAGGCTAACTCAAGGAATGTGCCATTTTTTTATCAAGGTCTCTCTGGCACAGGAAACCAGGAATCTCTCAACTGGGAACTCAAGAGAAATTGCTGCTAGGAAGACTATAAAAAAACCAACAACAACACTTGTTGTTTTAGTGCTACTCACCCAGGAGTTCACTCTTCAGGTCTGAAAACTTGGCTCTTCAGTTTTCCAGCTTCAATTCTCTCCAGTTACGCTCCATCTTTCTCTAGAATTTTCCCTCCATGGCTGCATCAAATTCCAGATATGTTTCTTGGTCTCTATCCCTTTCCATGCACAAACTCGGCTAACTGAAAATTTTCTCTATCCTCCCATACAAATTTTCTCTCCTTAGCTTGTCTTTCTCGACTCACAACCACCCTCTTACATGTATTCAATGATTGGCTTTGGGAAGACTCAATCATAAATGGGAAGGTTCATATACAAATAGAAAATTTAGGAAAATGGGTTAAATCAATATACATAGGTAATTTCCCCCTTGGACCCCTCTTGGCCATTATCCTAGACACTACCCCATCATGTGGATTAATTCAAGCCCCATCTCTTTTTTATGTCCCCTTAGTAGTTGGCATCACATTTTATTAATAAAACAAGGAAATACAATTTGCATATTATATCTTTGGCCATAGCCACATATTACATCTACATAAACATTAATTAAACTGAGTATTATAGTGGGGATGTTACAGTAAGTCTTCTACTAAATGGAGGTTTAAGTAAAACCACAAACCAATCTGGTGGTTTTGGGGTGAGCACAAACCAAATCACGTTCTTTTGTTATTGCTTGATTGATAGGACTTCAAAACTTGAATCCTGATTGTTAATCATTGATGTTATTCCCCCTATCAGATACAAGGTGAGAAGATGAAAATATTTCCATTGCAAGTGATCCACCCAAAGTGGTTCTTTACTTTTGCAGATTTCTTGCATTTGGAACATTTGTTTGAAGGATGATTATGCTTTCCAGAATGATCACAAGGATGAATATCAAAACATTGATCTTCCATGTGGCCAACTTGCCAACAAAGTTGGCATTTCTAAATATTCTCTTGAATTGGAGTAGGTGAACACAAAATTTCTTGAAGCAATCCATCACTTTGGAACTGGATTGGTGAGGTATAATCCAAAATATGAAAGAAAACTTACTTTTCATATTCGATACCCGTTCCTTGCTTAGTGTCTCTAATTTCTTCCCAAGGTTTGATGATTGGCTTGGAAAGATAAATCTACACTTTTTCACGCACAAATTCATATTCATCCACACTTGTATATGAAGTTGTCTCAATGAGATGATATTGCATTGGTTATTAATCTGAATCATCGTCATCATCATCATAATAAAAAAGATGGTTGTTCTAAACAAAATCTAGTTCAGAATGTTGAAGATTCTTTAGTTGAAGTTCATCATGAAGAAATTGAGTTTGAGTTTGAAGCAGTTCTACTTTGGATTGTAAAGATTGAAAACAAGTTAGAACTGATTGAAGAGTTGTTTTGTCAGTTGTGACTATATCATCAATAGAAGAGAGTATTAGAATATTGAATAACTCTAATATTTCATAAATTTGATCCATTTAAAGATTGAATTAGACCTCAAAGGGTTTCTTGCAACTACACCCTTTAACAATCAGACTCAAAAAAGAAAACTCAACAAATGAAGGGTGTCAAATTCTACCGAAAATGCACCCCTTTACAATGTAATTCAATTGGAAAGCTAAAATACCAAACTGCAATGAACTGTTAAAAAATTCGAGGAAGAAATTGACCCAACAAAGATATTCATCTTGTTAAAAGAAACAAATCAACTTGATTTAATTTGGCTTCAGGAGAATACCAACAAATCAAAAAGAAATCACAATCAACCGTAGGGGTGAGTTTTTGATGGTCGATTGAGTCCACGATAGCTTGTCCTAAAATCAATTGTTGCCTTCTGAAAGTGTATTGCAACCCAACTCAAGTGGATTTGAGGGTCAACTCCATATGACAATTCAACACCCAGAAACGCTTTAAATATTCCTAGCAGATTTGTTTCTACTAATGGAAAGAGAATTTCTATTGAATACATAAGAATCTCAAAAGTAAAATTTAATCCAATTGAGCAGCCTTACCCCCACGGTGATGTACCTACTACTACATTTAGTCATAAATAAAGTGAAACATATCTAAATATTGTATCGGTATGTGTTGTTTAAAAAGAATAGCCATCGTGTGACACCCATGTTCATTCACATGAGTAGAACATTGTCTAAATTCTAAAAAATTAGATGCTTTGTCAGTTCCATTACATGACACACTGTATGGTTAGAAGCTCCAATGAAGCCTAATATTTTAGCAATTTAGCTTATGATTTTCTCCATTGGTCATTTTCAATCCTCATGTAGAAATTATTTCTTTGCCTATAAATATGTCATCCATCTTCTTGTCATCTCTACTTGATTGCATGTGCCTATCTGTGTTAGTTTTCCATCCTCTATTGTTAATAGGTGTTAGGTTTCCTCTCTGCATACATGGAATATAACCACCATTCCACTTCCGATTGATTCCCAATCAACGTTATTTGCATGCCTTGGATCCATCTGCATTCTCATTTGGCTCAGTTGTACTCCGTGGGAAGGCATCGACTTTTTTTTGGTATTTTGGGCATCTCGATTCAAGAGCCTTGGTTTGAATCTATGATCATTTTATGAGAGTTTGAAACCCCTTTAACTCTGGCTCATTCCCTACCAATTGTTTCATCTTATTCACCCACAATTCTTGAACCCACGACCACAATTTTTTACGTATCTCCTCACCTGTCATTTGTTAATGGAGAATGGGTGGATAAATCCATGCCTTGTAAAACCATGAGGGGCATTCACATAGGGTCTAAGTAGAACATTCAACATAGATTCAACTATGATTATTCTTCCTATTAGCGACATTATTTGTCTTGGGCTCAAAAATACCCAAGCCTGCAGGTTACACGGGAAGCGCCCCAGCGCAACACAGGAGAATCTCTTTTCTGATCATAAGTCAAGCGAGCGGGTGAATTTTTTATGTCAGCAGCCGAGATCCACCTACAAAATGGATCGACGTGCATCAGGATTTCGGGGCTGCCAAGTTTCCCTGGATTTAGCACGAAGGATAGCGCCAATAGTTCAAGGCAAATCTGGGTCGTCTGATCCAGTTGAGACAGGTGGCAGTCAATCGGCGTATCGGGGATCGGTGTTTTGAGAGACAAGGAGCCTCCCATTCTTTACAACTGAAATCGTCGATCGGCGAAATGCCGAAAGCACCTTTGGAGCCAAGCCCACGGTCCTAGCACCAGGTCACATCAAGCGAGCCTGTAAATGGGGGCAACCCCCCTTTTATAATAGAAAATACTATCTGGGCCGTTCATCTGAAGGGCGCACGGCGCACATCCGTGTCACGTCGGCATTTGGGAGTTCAAGGGGTAAGCGCACCTCGTCTTTGCACCTCCCGAAACCTCAAATCCCGAAATGCCGAAAACGCCCAGAATTAGGCTCATGGTTTTGGCGCCTGGTCACAAAGGAGCACGCCTAAATGAGGGACACTAATGTTTATCATTCGACGAGATGGGCCCCAAAGCGCCGAGAGTGATCTTAGCCGTTCATCCTAGATGAACACGTGGTGTGCGATTAGGTCCTCCTGACATTTCGCCCATCGTGATTTCAAAGCGTAAGGAATAGCTCTCTCATATCCCCGAAGCGTGAAGCATCAAAGATGTCTCGTACCCAGACCCGCAGTATTGTCAAATCAGTTCAGAACCATCAGATCAGTGAGGGGACGCGTGGCGACCTTTAGGTCCTCCCGGCATTTCGCCCATCGCGATTTCGAAGAAAGAAGACTTGCCCCTTCCTATCCACGAGCCCCTAGAAGCCGAAATCACTCTGGAAGATAGACGTAGGGTCACGGCCCGTGGTCACTTGAGAAAGTAAAAAGGACTGTACAAAGGGGAGGCCAAAAGCGTCGAGTTGAGTTTCAGAAGGGGGCATTGTGTTCTCCAGATTCCAGTTCAACGTAATCTATATCCCGATACCTTCTAGGAATGAATGAAGAAGAAAGAGGGTGGTTGAAACCTCCCCTCACTCATTAATTGCAAAGTATGGGTGTCCCGGCCGAAAGCCTGCCCGAGATGGTCTTCTGTACTGGTTCTTTTCATGGAAGCCACGCTGAGTCCTCGACTCGCCAGGGAAGCCTGCGCACGCTAATTCAGCATTTAAGGGCTCAGCTACCCCCTGGCGCAAGCCATGCAGAATTAAGGTGGCGTATGACAGAGGAGTGTAGGCCAGATTTGATTGAAGAGACTCCTCACCCCGAAAGTCCAGTAGGCCTCTATTGGGCAAATGTTTAGGAGTATATATACTTAGTTTTGATATTTTTCAAGCTATTGATGGTTGAGCAAGGCTCCTGGTTGAAAAACTTTAATGAAGCACTGTTATTCTAGTTATGCATGGACTCTTGAGACTTCTTGTCTTATGAATGTTAGTTTATCTCACGTCTTTATTTACACTGTGTTAGAACGACTCGGAATTGGAGAATCCAGTCGAGTTGTAACTGTTATAGGATGTTGTAGATTTGATCATTGTAATAGTTGCATTGTTTCTAATCGGTCCCTGTGATTTTCTTAGCACTGAACAACTTGGAATTGGAGAATCGAGTCAAGTCCCCCCTTTCAGTTCCTCGAAGCTATGAACCAGAGGATCTTGCATTCAAAGTTTTTCTTCTACAAATTACTGAAAGGCCTGTTGCCTAAGGTAGTTTGTCCACTCCTCTCATCAAGTTTTCAACCTGCTCATTTTCAAATCAACCCACTGACTGAAGTTAGATCAAGACCTCCTTTGTTTCTCACATGCCGGACCCAGTCCCTGAGTTTGAGTGATATCTTCCCGAGTCTCTACCCATTTGATCACCCATTAAAACAATCGTGACATAAAACTGATGGGCGTCGGGCTCTGCTCCTGCTGCAATCCTGGAGTGACTTCCGTCGCCAACATTTTTGGCGCCGTTGCCGGGGACGAAGTTGAAAATATTCCCTGGGATTCAACGACATTGATCTTCTGATTCTGAAGGTGCATCAGGCATCAGAGCCCTTGAAGATTGCTACTGTGAACCTGGTGACTCCATTGTGACGACTCCACTGTGGCGAACCTGCCGTGTCAATTGTGGCTTTCATAGGCAGACACACACGATCCTATCCACAGCTCCCTCTAGCTACACTTGAGACTGATCGGAAGGTGGTCCTGGGAAAAGGAAAGGCCTCTGAAGGAGAAGTTATCGCCACTGAACCGGGTAATCTTCCATCTCCTTCTGTAAGAACTCCATTTTCTCCTCCTCAGTTTCCTAGCAGACCGCTTTCTGAAGTTTCCCGTTTTCTGAATTTTGGGAGTGTTCCTGTTGAGGTTCCCCCCCCTGGTCTAGGATTAGAGGGAGAAATCCTTGTCACTCCCATTTCCCCTGAAGCTATACCTTGGCGTAGACCCAGGACCACAGAAGATTTCCCCACTCCTGGATTTACTTCTCCTCCTCTTATTACTGTTGTTGCTTCTGCGCGAAGGGAAACATCAGCCGACCTAAGCTCGCTAGCCTTCTCCTTAAATCCCCTATTGTTTCCCACTCCCCTTAGAATCTCATCCCCAGTATCCCCTTTTCAAGCTCCTTCTCCTCCGAGTTCTCCTCCACACAATATCCCTATGGCAGGAGCAAATCCCCCTATGACCATAATGGAGGCCATTATAACCGCTAGGTATGCTCCCCTTGTTCTACCACAACATCTCAACGCCCTCCCAACAGATGGTTACCTCAAGAAGTTGCCCAAGTTTACAGGTGAGGGGGACATGACTGCAGAAGAACACCTAGAAGCCTTTTACCATTTCATAGATGATAATGTCATCATGCATGCAGACGTATGGATAAGGATTTTTGTCCATAGCCTTCAAGGCGAGGCTAGAAAATGGTTCAAGGCCCTGCCTCCTGGATCTATTGATGGGATCGAAGCTTTAGATAATGCCTTTTTAAGATAGTGGGGAGATAAAAAAAGACTTCATGTATTACATGACAGAGTTTGGGTCTTTGAAGAGAAAGGAAGGAGAGTCTGTCTCCGACTTCTCCAAGAGATTTAATAAAATGTACAACAAAATCCCTGTTGAGATAAAACCCTCCGAAGCTTATGCAAAGATCACTTATGCTAGCGCCTTTGATCTCGACTTATGCCTCTTGTTGAGGGAAAGAAGAGCCACTACTCTGGCCCATATGCAAGACGCATCCGTGGAGGTAGAATCTAATATATTGGTTGTTGACCGACTCAGGAGCACTGCTGGTAGAAACATATCCAAGAAGAGGCTTGGAGCTTCCTCATCCATCTCCTCTCCCCTGCCCCTTCAGACAGATGAGACAGCTAGAATACTAAAGTCACTTTCTGCTAGAATGGAAAGGTTGGAGTTAGAAGGGAAGCCCATGTACAGAAATCCCCAGCATGATGATGGTAGAGGTTTCAGGAGACCTGATAACAATGGACCACGGGCCTTCCCAAGGGAATAAAGGGAAAAAGACAGAGAAGATCAAAGGATTCAAACCCCTCTCCAAAATAACCTGGTTACTCATGAGGTAGGGGAGGAGATAGACGAGTTCGACCCCAAAATTCATTGTGTTGAAGAAGCTCCTCCTTTTCCCCATTTGACTCAGTCTGCATATGAAAAATACCTGATGAACATCCAAATCCATGAGTTAGGTAAGG
>JZKD02S0318947.1:210095-233797 GCA_000966675.3 Picea glauca | reverse complement strand
CCCCGAAATTCATTGTGTTGAAGAAGCTCCTCCTTTTCCCCATTTGACTCAGTCTGCATATGAAAAATACCTGATGAACATCCAAATCCATGAGTTAGGTAAGGGAGAAAGGGTCGGTCACACCTCTAATAGATACAATCTCAGGTCAAGAAAGAAAGAAGGAGACTTTGACAGCCAAGACCAGCCCCTCATAGCAGATAGGCCTATTAAATCCACAGTAGCCACTACTAAAGAAAAGAAAACTTAGAGTACTTCGCCAGCAACCAAGGAGCCTGTCACTGAGGTAAGGGAAGCTCCTAAGACTTTTCCCTCCTTCAATTTTGAGCATGAGATTCAGAAGATTAGAATTCCTGTACCCCTATCTGAACTCGCTAAAAACGAAGATTTCAAAAGGTCCCTCTCCAAGTTGCTACAATCTGAGTCCCCCCAGCCTTCCTCTGACTCAGTGAACCTTCAAGATGAGAAACCAGCTATCATCCTAGGTCCCATGGTAGAAGACAGAGATGATTCATCCCCTCCCTTCTACACCTCCCTGAACATACATGATAAAGTGTTGCATAATTGCATCATGGATTCAGGAGCTTCCCGTAACCTTATGCCCAAGGTAGTCATGGAAGAACTGGGACTGGAAGTGAAAAAGGCCTATCATGAATTGTACTCTTTTGATTCAGGAAGAGTGCAGTGTCTAGGAGTCATCAAAGACCTGGTGGTTTCTTTGTTTCAGCTGCCCATGAAGAGTGTGGTCATGGATATTGTGGTAGCTGACGTTCCCTCCAAATTTGTCATGTTGTTGTCTAGATATTGGATTAAAAGACTTGGAGGAACGTTACAGATGGATCTCACATATGCCACCATCCCAGTATTTGGAGGGGAACACAGGAGGTTGTACAGGGAAGCCCAGCTAGCCTACATTGTCAGTGATGAAGCAAACCCCACTAATCACCCCATATTTGCACTTGACACCGATTTAGGGTCTAGTTTGTTGCAGATCACTGAAACTCCTGAGGTCCCTTTACAGATTAGAAAGAAGCCCATTCTTAATCAGGAGATACCTCCTCCAACCACCTCTGTTTGGAAGATGTTTTTCAATGGAGCTTCTTCTAGCGAAGGCGCTGGCACTGGGGTGGTTTTCATATCACCTTGTCAAGAGACCATATCCCTGTCATACAAGCTGGAATTCGAAACCACCAACAATGTGGCAGAGTATGAAGCTCTTGTTCTGGGTATGAGGGCCGCAAAGGAAATGGGAATTAAAGAAATAGCAATATTTGGAGATATTGAGTTGATTATCCAGCAAGTCAGAAATGCTTATCGTGCTAATAATCCCTGGCTCAGGAATTACAGAAATGAGATATGGGACCTGATTGAAAATTTCTTCTTGGCCTTTAACATTTCTTTCATTCCGAGGGGGGAGAATACTTCAGCCGATTCTTCAGCTGTCTCAGCTAGTTTTCTCAAAGTTCCTCTGCCACCTATGGTCAAATATGATGTTGAAATAAGATATAGGCCCTCTGTACCAGATAACGTCAAGAATTGGAAGGTATTTGAAGGTGACCTGGAAATTGAAAAATTTCTCCAATCTGTTGATGAATTTTCTGCGTTGCACATTGATCAAGATCTCGACCCGGAAGGTGACCCTCACCCTGAGGTGTTTTTAAATAAAATTGCTAATCACCAGATCATTCAGCTGCCTCGCAATCACATTCCGAGGGGACTAATCCCTTTAGAAAGATTGTTCGATGGGCATGATGTGGCCATAAAGGGTAAGGTTTCAAAAGAAGATGCTGATAAGACCGAATGCAACATTGGCACACAGGAGGAGCCTAGGTTTGTCAAATTATCAAGCAGTTTGACCAGAGAATAGAGAGACCAATATACTAAATTGCTGAGAGAGTTTTTTGATGTGTTTGCATGTTCATACGAGGACCTTAAGACATATGACACATCTGTCATTGAACACAAGATCCCATTGAAGGAAGAATCTAGGCCATTTAGGCAGAAGCTAAGACAGATAAATCCCATGTTGCTACCTATCATGGAGAAAGAAGTGAAGAAATTGTTAGATGCCCAAATCATTGTCCCCTTGAGATATTTCGAATGGGTGGCCAATTTGGTTCTGGTAAGAAAGAAAAGTGGAGAAATCAGGCTTTGTGTCGATTTCAGGAACCTGAACAGGAGCTCAAAGAAAGACAATTACCCCCTACCTAAGATGGAGAACATACTGCAGAAGGTAACCAGTGCATCCAAGATATCCATGATCGATGGGTTTTCTGGCTATAATCAGATATCGGTCATGCCTGAGGACAGGGAAAAGACAGCCTTCACCACTCCTTGGAGCACATTCATGTACGCCAAAATGCTTTTTGGACTTATGAATGCAGGAGCAACATTTCAGCGAGCCATGGATATAGCCTTCATCGGGGAGAAAGACCAATTTGTAGTGATCTACCTAGACAACATCACAGTCTTCTCCAGGTCTGATAAAGAGCACTGCCATCACTTAAGGAAAGTTTTCTTGAAGTGTCGGAGGTTTGGTCTCTCCCTAAATCCCAAGAAATCCTTATTTTCTATGATGGAGGGTAAGTTGTTAGGCCATATAGTATCAGCGGAAGGAGTGAGGATTGATCCCAGCAGAGTGGAGGCAATTCAAACCCTGTCACTTCACAGATCTAAAAAAGAGGTCCAAACCTTTTTAGGAAAGATTAATTTCCTGAGGAGATTCGTCTCAAATTTTGTTGAACTGGTAAAACACATCACGACCATGCTCAGAAAGGGAAACGAAGTGAAATGGACCGCTGAACCCAGGGAATTTTTTGTCCAAATAAAGAGGGAACTAACTGAGGTGCCTGTGCTGATTAGTCCTGATTATTCCAAACCTTTCCTAGTTTTTTCTTTTGCTTCCTTCGATACGGTAGCAGCAGTGTTATTACAGAAAAATGAGGAAGGACGGGAGCAACCCATTGCCTTCTTCAGCAAGGCATTAAGAGATGCAGAGACCAGGTATGAAATCATGGAGAAGCAGGCCTATGCCTTAGTGAAAGCTCTCAAATATTTCAGAATCTATGTCTTGCACTCAAAGGTAACCGCATACGTTCCTTCGGCTTCTGTGAAGGACATCCTTGTGCAGCCCGATATAGATGGGAGAAGAGGCAGATGGATAGCTAGAATCCTAGAATTTGACTTGGAAATAAAGCCCACCAAGTTGGTTAAGGGGCAAGTTTTAGCCAATCTATTGGCTGAATCCAATTAGGAAGCCTTGGGCATTAGTTTCATCAATACCTGCTCAGGAATTCAGCAAGCTGAGTTGCCCAGTCAACGCTCTCAGGAAGGCGTATTGTTGGCAGAGTGTGCCTGGTATCGTGACATTTTGTACTTTCTGCGGGAGTTGAAGCCCCTGGATGGAATGTGTAAAAGTAAGGTAAGATATTTAAAGCTTAAGGCAGTCAGATATTGCCTCATTGGGCAAGTCTTATACTGGAGAGACCCCCTAGGAGTGTTTTTGAGATGTCTGAACCCACCAGAAGCCCAGAAAGTTATGTTTGATTTCCACAAAGGCCTTTGTGGGGGGCATCGTTTCTGGAAGACCACAGCTCACAAAATCCTCAGGGCTGGGTATTACTGGCCCACTTTATTCGTTGATTTCAGTAGAGAAATCAGGGCCTGCATCAAATGCCAAAAGTTCTCAGGGAAACAACAGCTTGGGCCACTACCACTGAAGCCTGTCATAGCTTCAACACCTTTTCAACAGTGGGGGCTAGACTTTATCATGGAAATTCATCCTCCCTCAAGTGGCCAGCACAGATGGATCCTGACTGCAACAGATTATTTCACCAAGTGGAAAGAAGCTACCCCCACCAGAAGTACATCCCATAAAGTAATTATCAGCTTCCTGGAGGATATCATAGCCAGATTTGGTTGTCCTAGCAGGATCGTCACTGATAATGCTGCTTCTTTCAAATATAAGCCTCTCATTAAGTTCTGTGAGCAGTTCCATATCTCGCTAATTCACTCCACCCCCTACTATCCCCAGGGCAATGGTTTAGCAGAATCCTCCAACAAGGGCCTAATAAGGATCATCAAAAGACTATTGGAGGACAACAAAAGGGCCTGGGATTTGAAGTTGAAATTTTCTTTATGGGTTGATCGAGTGGCAACGAAGAAATCCCTGGGCACCTCGCCTTTTCAGCTGGTTTACGAAGCAGAGGTGGTTTTTCCCACTCAACTCGCTTTACCTGTGGAAAATTTCTTTCAAGATTATGAAGGAGAGCCGGATCATATGATCAGAAGGATTCATCAAATAGTAGAAGTACAGCAGATCAGGGAATAGGTGAGGGACACAGCTCATAGTCATCAGCAAAGGGTCAAACAGGATTTCGACAGGAAGGTCAAGAAGAAGGAGTTCGAGATCGGGGATTTGGTACTTAAGTGGGATGCACCCAGACATGATAAGAGCAAACATAGCAAGTTTGACGCCCTCTATATCAGCCCCTTCAAAATCTCTGAGGTCTTCTCAAACAACTCGTACCAGTTGCACGATCTGGAGGGTGAAGAGGTTTTCAACAGCCTAGTAAATGGGCATTTTCTGAAGAAATGTTTTGTTTGAGCCTTAGACGACTCCTTTGTTTGTAAATATTGTCCTTTAGTTCTTTGTTCATTTTATGTTTGTATATTTTCGGCTTAGTAAATGACTCCATAGCCCAATAACAAGGCACTGAAACTGCAGAATGAGTTCTTAGAGCATCACAGGGACTACTCTATCCCCCATGGAGCCTAATGTTAGCGACATTATTTGTCTTGGCCTAAAAAATACACAGGCCTGCAGGTTACACGGGAAGCGCCCCAGCACAACGCGGGAGAATCTCTTTTCCGATCATAGGTCAAGCGAGTGGGCGAAGTTTTGATGTCAGCAGCCGAGATCCACCTACAAAACGGATCGACGTGCATCAGGATTTTGGGGCTGCCAAGTTGCTTGGGATTTAGCACGAAGGATAGCGCCAATAGTTCAAGGAAAATATGGGTCGTCCGATCCATTTGAGACAGGTGGTAGTCAGTCGGCGTATCGCGGATCGGTGTTTTGGGAGACAAGGAGCCTCCCATTCTTTACAACTGAAATCCTCGATCGACGAAACATCGAAAGCACCTTTGGAGACAAGTCCACGGTCCTAGCACCAGGTCACATCAAGTGAGCCTGTAAATGGGGGCAGCCCCCCTTTTATAATAGCAAATACTATCTGGGTCGTTCATCTGAAGGGCGCGCAGCGCACATCCGTGTCACATTGGCATTCGGGAGTTCAAGGGGTAAGTGCACCTCGTCTTTGCACCTCCCGAAACCTCGAATCCCAAAACGTCGAAAACGCCCAGAATTAGGCTCATGGTTTTGGCGCATGGTCACAAAGGAGCAGGCCTAAAGGAGGGGCGCTAATGTTTATCATTCGACGAGACGGGCCCCAAAGCACCGAGAGTGATCTTAGTCGTTCATCCTAGATGAACACGTGGTGTGTGATTAGGTCCTCCCGGCATTTCGCCCATCGCGATTTCAAAGCGTAAGGAACAACTCTCTCATATCCCCGAAGTGCGAAGCATCAAAGACGTCTTGGACCCAGACCCGCAGTATTACAGAATCAGTTCAAAACTGTCAGATCAGCGGGGGGACGCGTGGCGACCGTTAGGTCCTCCCGGCATTTCACCCATCGCGATTTCGAAGAAAGAAGACTTGCTCCTTCCTATCCATGAGCCCCTAGACGCCGAAAGCACTCTGGAAGATAGACGTAGGGTCACAGCCCGTGGTCACTTGAGAAAGTAAAAAGGATTGTACAAAGGGGAGGCCAAAAGCATCGAGTTGAGTTTCAGAAGGGGGCATTGTGTTCTCTAGATGCCAGTTCGACGTAATCTAGATCCCGATACCTGCTGGGAATGAATGAAGAAGAAAGAGGGTGGTTGAAACCTCCCCTCACTCATTAATTGCAAAGTATGGGTGTCTCGGCCGAAATCCTACCTGAGATGGTCTTCTGTACTGGTTCTTTTCATGGAAGCCACACCGAGTCCTCAACTCGCCAGGGAAGCTTGCGCACGCTAATTCATCATTTAAGGGCTCAACTACCCCCTGGCGCGAGCCATGCAGAATTAAGGTGGCGTATGACAGAGGAGTGTAGGCCAGATTTGATTGAAGAGACTCCTCACCCCGAAAGTCCAATAGGCCTCTGTTGGGAAAATGTTTAGGAGTATATATACTTAGTTTTGATATTTTTCAAGCTATCGATGGTTGAGCAAGGCTCCCAGTTGAAAAACTTTAATGAAGCACTATTATTCTGGTTATGCATGGACTCTTGAGACTTCTTGTCTTATGAATGTTCGTTTCTCTCACGTCTTTGTTTACACTGTGTTAGAACGACTCAGAATTGGAGAATCCAGCCGAGTTGTAATTGTTATAGGATGATGTAGATTTGATCACTGTAAGAGTTGCATTGTTTCTAATCGGTCCCTGTGATTTTCTTAGCGTTGAACGACTTGGAATTGGAGAATCCAGTCAAGTCCCCCCTTTCATTTCCTCGAAGCTCTGAACCAGAGGATCTCGCATTTAGAGTTTTTCTTCTACAAATTACTGAAAGGCTTGTTGCATGAGGTAGTTTGTCCACTCCTCTCATCAAGTTTTCAACCTGCTCATTTTCAAATCAACCCACTGACTGAAGTTAGATCAAGACCTCCTTTGTTTCTCACATGTCGGACCCAGTCCCTGAGTTTGAGTGATATCTTCCTGAGTCTCTACCCATTTGATCACCCATTAAAACTATCGTGACATAAAATTGATCGGCGCCGGGCTCTTCTCCTGCTGCAATCCTGGAGTGACTTCCGTCGCCAACACTTCCACACAGTGCACAAACCCATTCTTTATATCAGTGAAAAAACAAATAAATACCAGGATATGGGAATGAGGTTTACACAACAATTTGATTAAAAGAGAGAGCATGGAATGCTGGAAAAGGTTTAATACTAGAAAATAGAGCTCATGGTGTTTTCACCATACAATCATCTATTTCAAGTGGAGTATGCCCTAGAGGCCATATGGAAGGGTAACAAAGATGTTGGAGTTCGAGGGACTGATAATAACATGTTGTCCATGGAGAGAAAATCCACATATAAGCTTGAATATTCCATAATAGTACATAAAATATGGATAACCACATTGCATTGGCTTGTGCGAGGATTAAAGAAGATGCTCATTTTCTTATTAATAAGGATTGAATTGAGTGTCAAAGTAATAGATTGACTGACTATTGAGGATCCTATTATTATATAACATATCAGTCATTAAATTGAAAAAGTACACACAAAGTGGTGGTGTGAGGCTCTTTGGGTTGTCCACACTCATTGTAGGCTTTGATCCATATACATGTTCTCCTTCTCTTTATCAAAAAAATCCATCTAGTACATTTTCAGCATGGAAGGAAAATGTGATAGGAAGAAATTAAAATTCTATGAGAGTGGCACAATGAAAGCATGGTGGGCCCATAACCCTTTAGGTCCATCCAATGTTGGTATTTACTCAGAAAGATTTTGGTATAAAAAGTAGAAATGAAGGAAGGAGAGTTAGCTGAGACTTGTGAGGACTTGGTTGCTCTGGAGAAGGACAATGAAGAGGTCAGAGCGGTGTCTATTGAGGTCAGTGAGGATGAGGGCAAGGAGAAAATCTTAACCAGAAAACCTTAACATGCATAAAGTGATTTCACACAAACCCGAGTTTGCTACAGATCTTCCATGTTATTTATCGAATAATTTTCCATAGAGTAGTGTATTAGCTTCAATGCAATTTATTACAAATCTTGAATGCATGTACAACTGATGCACTTGGTTGTGAAGAAGGATTCACTGGCAAGAAAGAAGTGAATGACTGGTAGAGGTAGAGTAAAATCATAGAGGGAAAGGAGGCTCACAAGGGGGACAAATCATTGTGGTAGCATGAGGTAAATAACATGTCACTGAAATATCATAGATTATAGGTCAATTTATTGTATTAATAAATGCCAGATTTATTCACTTGTAGGGAATATGGTGGGGCATGGTCATGGGAGTTGGACATCAAACAATAACTTTTATAATAATTAGATTAAGAACTAAACAATAGCTCTTATAATAATTAGATTAAGAAGTAACTAGAACAAAGAGGTTTGTATGCCTGGATTTTACAAAATCTATCTTGATATAAAATAATTTCAAACATAAAATCGATGCAAGAGATAATGAGTTGAGCTAGTAATGGTGTAGGTTCAAGACATTGTTGACAATGTTAATTGTTCTAAAGCAGAGAAACTTCCACCGAATACAAATGGATCACTTTTGAATTCATCAGACTCTAAGGCGTAACAATATTGAGTATTGCTTCACATTGTCCTTCAGTTATGTGGAAAAAAAATAGTTCATAATATCTCTTTCACATTTTTTATTCCAAGTATTGCTTTGCATTGTTCTCACTTTATTTAGAAAAACAATTAAAAATAATACTTCACAGTATCTCTTTTACATAATTTTTTAAATGTTTAACAATAATAATATTGTCCTATTTATTAAATAGGATACACCTAAAATATTTTTATGATATCAATTCCTTTTTAACGAACACCCAAACCAAACAACCTGAACTTTGATTAAAAAATTAGTGATAAAAAAGTAATTTCTTAGAACAAGAATAACAAATTGAAAAATATTTTAAGAAATTGTTTTCATGTAATTATATTAACTAGATGCATTGATTTCAATGTACATGATAATTTCTAATATCTGTGTAGAGATTTGATTGACTAAAGTAGGATAACATATCATGTAGGTTAATATAGGTTGAAGTAGACACATTAATTTAAGTGTAATTAGATTAACATGATGAATTGATTTTAGTGTATGCCAATTTTAGTTTGACTTTAATTGTATATTGTGGTATTTATATGAACTACATGCATTTCTTTTAGTGTTTCAACATTAGATTTGGTGTGTGTTGCATTGATTTCAATATTTACTTTCTTTCATACAAGGCTACAATTACAATCATGTTAGAGTGATTTAAGTTACAATGTCCTCTCATAATTACTAAATGGATGATGTGGATGTTGAGGATGTAAGAAGTCAAACATGTGAACATGTTAGGAAACAAATAGAGAAGTTAGAACAAATGAGTGATGAACAAAAGGAACATCGAAGAAAGAAGAAAAGTGAAGAACAAAGAGCATGACAAAGAATACAATTGATGCCAATGCTTTTGCATAAAAGAGTCCTTTGATAAGGATATATATTTCTTTGCGACTAATGATGATGTACACAATCATAATAAGCATTCTTTAAGAGACCTAAACAAATGAAGAATACTTGGAACTTGAGTTACTTATCGTAATTGGAGCTAGGGTTATGCTTACATCAAACATATGGACTGATGCAAGACTCGTCGATGGTGTTCTTGGAGTTGTAGAACAAATTGTGTTTAACCCTATAATTTTACCCCTAGAACCACCCACACATGTTTTAGTAATATTTGATAACTATGTTGGAGTTCCATGGGATGAATCATTCCCTCAAATAGTTTCTATTACACCTATTGAAAGAGGTAATAAAAAACAACTTGTTTTTAAACTTGCTTGAGGCTTCACAATCCATAAGTCACAAGGATTGACGTTGGAGAAAGCTACTATTAATATTGGGAAGCAAGAGATATAGGGTATGCCATTTACTACAATATCTCAAGTTAAATATTTGAATGGTCTACGATTTCAACCTCTCCTTTCATAAGATCAATATCAAAAGATGGAAAAACTAGTAGGTGTGACTATAAGAAAAGCAGGAGAAGATAGATTGAGATTGATCACAATGTAAACTTTTTGTAATTGATTGCATTCTTATTATTCACATTTTTCATCATTCAACATTGTTACTTTATTTTTATTCAACTTATTCCTCATGTAACTCTCGAAGTATACTTCAGAATAATATTCTCTATGTTCTCAATAAACTGAGGAAACTGCATAAATTTAAAATGATCAGATTCATCTCAGACATATACATATACATAATTTTGATCATCTACAAATTGTGTCACTATACTAAAAATTGAAGAAGATAGATTGACATTGATCCTTCTTCATAATACTCTCTATACTTTCAATCAATTAAGGAGAGTGAGTAAATTTCAAATGATTAGATTAATCTTAGACATATAAATATATACATACTGTTGATCATCTACAAATTGTATCACTATAATAAAAATTGAAGAAGATATGTTGACATTGATCATTCTTAATAATACTCTCTGTACTTTCAATCGAGGAAAGTGAGTAAATTTCAAATGCTCGGATTAATCTTAGACATATACATATACATAATGTTGATCATCTACAAAATTTGTGTGATTCCTCATGACTAAAACCATCCTCGGTCCATCTTAACCCTAGATCTATCAAGCACTGAGAATGATCAAATCTCTCGAGGTGCAAACCTTTCCTCAAGCTTTGCACTCTAAAAGAGGTTTGTTCCTCGAGAGATTTGATCCCTCTCAGTGCTTGATAGATCTAGGGTTATGATGGATCTAGGATGGTCTTATAAAACTTTTCAACTTGTAAGCCACATAAGTCCGAGTTGCTTATATACTTGCATACACCAATGCCAAAATAATGCCCTATTATGTATAAAAGAAGAAGTCAACACGCATTTTTCAAGTAACAAGAAGCATTTAGTCAACCATGTATTTACAACATTGTTTATCCTATATGTTCACTCGCTCAAGTAAAATTAGTCATGCGCCTTGCATATTGTAGCTCAAAGTCAACTTTTTGGTTTGGGTTATGATTATAAATAAACAATTTTAAGGATTGTCTCTAGATTGTAGAAAATATGTAAATTTTTCATAATCAATTAAAAGTTTATTTTTACTAATTAATAATCATATAGTCTAAATGTTCTACCTTTTGGTCTTTTTTTAAGGATATTTTTTCACCAATTTTGCTTCAAATCTGGTCAATTTTTTTTTTTAATTGTAGATTTGAGTTGTTGAGACTATATAATCTGAACGCTCTAGAGGTTTTTTCAGGGTGTTGAATTCATTTATGTAATCAAAAAAAGAATTTAAAAAAAAGAAAATTACGTTTTCATAAAAAAATTATATTCATAGATTCCAATAATGATTAAAAAAAAACTAAAAAATAGAATGTTTAAACTACACCATTAATAATGAAACCAACTCAGTCGCCGAGCTATATCCATACCAAACTTAGTTGAATGAAGATTGACTTGTTTGACTTTATGTCCCTCTTATGTCCACGTAGACATTGTACCGATGTTCTTAATTATATACACGTAGGCATTGTATTTTAATTGACTTTTTTGTTTTTATGTCCTTTTATGTCCTTGTAGACATTGTCTTTTTTATCATTTAATATACCGATGTTCTTAATTATATACACGTAGACATTGTATTGTAATTGACTTGTTTGTTTTTATGTTCCTTTTATGTCCACGTAGACATTGTCCTTTTTATCATTTAAAATACCGATGTTCTTAATTATATACACGTAGGCATTGTATTTTATAACATTAAAATAGGAATTATTAATGTCGCGAGCCTTATGTTGCCAACCAATGCTTTACACGACTACGGGTAACAAACACAATTTCATTGAAATAGGTTTCGTTGGCTTTAGTGCGAAGGATGTGTTTACTGGTTATAAATTATATCACTTTTTTTCAAATCTAATTTTAAAAAATTATATAAATATATTCTTAATTAAACAATAATAAAAACTTAAATAATTGAAAGGGACTAAAATTATACTATATATTACATGAGTAATTAATTTGTTCTGAATCATTTCTTCTAATTTATTATAAAAAAAAAAAAAATTAGAGAGACTTGTTTATAAAGTAATTATACTTATTATATTTTTTTAAGAGAGATTTGAAAAATATTTATAAAGTCATTATACTTATTATGAGTCATTCTTCTCAACCATTTAAGTTAAATCTAATTGACATTTAAAATTTGAAGGACATAAGGGTGAGTTTTGATTCACTTATGTGTGCACGGGTTACCATACCATTTAATATAATATCGCTCGGTGCAACCACACTACCTCAAACTTTATTCATAGCTCCACGTAAAGCCCTCGCAATAATTGAACCTTGCCCAACGATGAAAAACTCCTCACTTTCCACCATTGGATTCAACCCTTTTAAGCAAATTATTATAATTTTAATATGTATATATATGAAATGGGAGTGAATATTTTAATTATGTATTTTCGAGTCAATTAATTATTATCTTAAATTTTACTTAGCTATTGTTGAAATTTGATGTTTACTTTTATCCATAACAAAATATTGATTACATTTCAATATTTTTGTTATTTTTATTGTTGTTCAAACAAATTAATATTTTGCCTATTTCAAGTTAAAATATTAAAGTAGAATAGTTTATAATCTAATCAACCACATATATTAGATAAAGTAACCTGTAACTTGATGATAAATAAGATTAAATTAATAATAAAGTAACATGTAATTTGATGATAAATAAGATTAAATTAATAATAAAGGCAAATTGAAAATACACTTTGGTTTAATCAAATTTCTTTTCAGATATTAGATTCACGTTACATTATTTAAACCCTAAGAAATTGTAAGTTGTACAAAGTTTTATTATCTTGATTAATAGATTTAGTTTTTTTCCTCAGAAAAAAAGGTAATTTTATTTATCCGAAGAGAACCAAATTACATTGTGTAGGTGCATAAAGCACAACTCACCCTTTGAAAAGGATGTAAACCCCGAGAGGGCAAACAACGAGACTAAAAAGTCACAAAGTAAAATACAATATCGGTCTCAAAGACCACACAAAAAACTGAGGATAAAACTCCTACAATCGAGGTCCCCCTCTCTGAAGAATAAAACCAATAATGCAATCCCTTAAGAAAACTCTGGAGAACGAGCGGACCAGGTCAGAGTGGTAAATAACTCTCATACCATCAGTACCAGATATCGAAAGTGTTAGAAAAAACCTCAAGACAACTGTGGCCAAAGAGTTGCACGCCCAATAGAAGGACCTCAAAGTGTTGAACTAGGCAACAACACTAAACGCCCATAGCTAAGGACCTCAAAGCACATACCTTGTCAACGTGGCATCAAAACCCCGAACAAAGGAATCCTGATCTGAGTAAACATCAAACCCTGAATGCTCCATCAAAACCAGAGAGAAAAACGTAACTCCCAGAAACCCTCGTCGAAAATGCGGAGCAGAACAAACCTCCAAAGAGAACCCAAATGTGGGATAGACCAAATATGAGTGACATTCTAATCTCTCAAGAAAAGAGAGGTCCAAAAACATCGGGCCCTAGCTGCAGAAAGGTTGAACTCGACACTCATCCTTAAAACCCAAGGACACCAAAGTCAATGGAATGCATCAAATCCTGACACAACCCCGAGACACCTAAGAGAAATCAAATGGAGATCCAAAAAATCCCACATGAGGAGGAAAAGGCTCCACATAGAAAATACCAACGACTCAGAGAGAAAGGACGCGGACATAGGAGCCCCGATCCGGCCAAAAGAAGCAAGATCCCAAACACCACCAAAACCCCTTCACCACCCAAAGGAAGGATGGATCTGGGCAAAAATGTTGGTCTAAGCAATGCGAGAGAACACAAACAGAGCCAAACGAGAGATCTGAGGAGCGATCTGCATCAAGGATGATTTTAAGGATGGAAATTTATTTTAAAATGTAGAAACCTTGGCGAATCTTACTAATTCTTCATATGCCAACTATAAATGTTTGGCGATATTTTTTGAAAAATATTCAAATTTCTATGGATTTTATATAATTTGTATAAAATTTTGGCGATTTTTAAGGTAAAATAATTTTATCCTATAAAATTTGGCCGAATCATTTTTAGAATAACAAATCTTGTTTTGGGAAAAACCATGGAAAATTAGCCCACGAGCGAAATTTAGCCCCTAAAATCATCCCTGATCTGCATCACCAGGAGGACCGCGCCAACATAAGCTGAACCATGGCCTCCATAATAAAAACTCGACACTTCCATAAAAGAGAGCCTGGTCTACTCAAAACAAAAGCCAAGATCGAAAACTCCTCTTAGAAAAAAAAAACTGAGAAAGACGTCGCAGCAGGGAAGAAAAGCCAAGGAAATGGTAGCTTCAAAAGCGGAAGCAAACGACCAACAAACTCCAAGATTAGGGGCAGGATCCAAACTCCTCACGCAAACGTCAGTAAAAAAGAGCAAAAACAATACAATGAGTCTACGACCAGAGAAACCCTAACCGCAGATCCCGCAAAATCACACGACATAATCACCATCAATTAATAGATTTAATTTGTTTATAGAATTTAAATTTAATATTGTTCAAAAAATAATTATTACATATTTACAATTTCAAAAAATCTTATTATAAAAATATTTTAAAAAAAATTAACTTTTCAAAATTAATAATAAATTATTAATAAAAAAATATCATAAAAAGTTACTTAAAACTTGTTTATACATCACACTAAAAATACTTTAATCTATCTCTTTTTAATAAAAATAATAATAAATACTAAATATACTTTAATCTGTTTTTTTTTCTAGAAAAGAAAAAAAATAATAATAAAATAATTTTCTAATCCAACTTACTTTACATTAATATTTAGAATTTCCTTTCGACAATCTCACACAAAAAAAATTACAACACTACATAAAAAAAATTAGAAAACATAATAAATAAACGAGATATTTTAGACTTGTTTTAAAAAAGATCGCTGACTTTGCCACGTTTGTTCGTTCTTAGAAAGAGGTGGCATCACGTGGAGAGCACCCTTTTTTCATATTGTGTGAAACACGATGATAACAAAGAATACCTGATTAATAAGCCTTCCACACGTGTTGACAATGAGATATTTTTTCTCAATCAAGTCATTGCATAAGCTCCTCACATATTCTTACAATTCACATCTTTTTTCAACCATATAAAATCAAATTAATTTTCACAAATGTGAATACATAGAACAAAGAAAAAATTGATCCTACAATGCATTACCTTGGCTAGGTAAACTCCTACCACAATCATGTGCTAATAAGTAATATTGTTTATTTCTAGTGTACACAATGCATTACCTTGGCTAAACTCCTACCACAATCATGTGCTAATAAGTAATATTGTTTATTTTTAGTGTATACAATGTGTGCATTTTATAAAGAAAAAACATTAAAATGTGGTTGGTTTTTCACACCAATCACATGAATATTGAATATTTATAAAGAGAAAATATTTCTAAGTGATGCGTTCTTCACAAGCTCACAAAATCAATGTATGTAACTCTCCAAATTCTAAACCAGATTTAAAATAAGAACAAATAGTTGGTTCCTTAGTATTTATTATTAATTACTAAGGTTTGATAGTTCATCCTTGTGGGGTATTCAACGTATGAACATTCAATGCACTCTTTGCAAATAACTTCAATGTACTGACTGTGGTTATCATATGCACACAATTTTCATAATTTTCAATGCTAAAATAAATACATTGCTTGATCAAGAGGGATAACTTGCAATGAAGGATTTTACATATATTCCTCAAAAAGCGCCAAAATCTAGGCTACTTTCTTCAAGGTGATTCACTTTGAGCTCATGCCACACAATTTGAAACTGAAACCCAGCAAGAGTACTAAGAGTCACAGTAATACGATCACTTTTCTTTCCATTGCCAAAAAATACTTTGTCAAAATTAGATCTTGGTCTTGATTTTAATGCATATAAATAAATAATCTATTAAGACACACTGGTTAAGTATGTTAAAGAGCCAGAAACGTATAAATATAGATACGTAGGTATCATAGAAGGTTGTTGATATAGAGGTTCGGAGTATTATCGAAGTTTAACTAGTTATCTATGAGTTAAGGCGATATGTAATATTTTGTTGTATGATCTATTGTTGTAAGTTGTTGAGCTAGAGAGGGTGAAGGAGAGTAGATATTGAGGGTTAGATCGCACGCTGAGGAGCCTGTTGTGATCTAGTCCACCTAATATAGATCTTACCCAACTGTCAGGGATTGTAAAGCGCGCGATGTTGTAGATGCGGAAATACTATAATGAAAGAGTTGAGAGCCAAATCTTTGTGGACGTAGCCTAGGAGGGGGTGAACCACGGTAATATCTGTGTTATGTGACGAATGCATGCATATCTCTATTGTCTTCAGTAGTTATGGTTATGTTTAATGAATGAGTTTCTATATTTCATGTTTATTCGTGAATGACAATATATTGTGTTTACACACAATATATATGGTTCAATACACAGTTCTCATATCTCACACTCAATCCTAGGTTGTAAACACATGACTATTGCAGCCACCCACTAAAGCTATCTCGGGTGAGACTATGTAACGCATTTTGTGCGTTGTGTTGCCTTTTGGTTTACCAGGAGGGCTGATGGTTTTAGAGGATTTGTTGGAAACCCGATAGACATGAACCTTGGGTCAATATAAACTCAGACAAAATAGAAGAGTAAGTAAGGGAGTAACCAAAAAATGGTTCTGTTGTCGGGACTTGAAAGAAAGCACGCACGAGGAAAGCGACAGATGGAAGGAGGAGCAACACGCGCGCTTGTAGGGAAGACCTAACGACGTTAGGGTTAGGGTTTTGGTAATGTATTGTAATGGTTGAAGAGCCATAAACCTATAAATATAGATATGTAGGTATCATAGAAGGTTGTTGATATAGAGGTTCAGAGTATTATCAAAGTTTAACTAGTTATCTATGAGTTAATGTGATATGTAATATTTTGTTGTATGATCTATTGTTGTAAGTTGTTGAGCTAGAGAGGGTGAAGGAGGGTAGATATTGAGGGTTATATCGCAGGCTGAGGAGCCTAGTGCGATCTATTCCACCTCATATAGATCTTACCCAACTGTGAGGGATTATAAAGCGTGCGATGTTGTAGATGCGGAAATACTATAATAAAAGAGATGAGAGCTAAATCTTTATGGACGTAGCCCAGAAGGGGGTGAACCACAGTAATATCTGTGTTATGTGACGAATGCATGCATATCTCTATTGTCTTCAGTAGTTATGGTTATGTTTAATGAATGAGTTTCTATATTTCCTATTTATTCGTAAATGACAGTATATTGTGTTTACAAGTTATAATAATGGTTCAATATACAGTTCTCATATCGCCCACTCAATCATAGGTTGTAAAAGCATGAGTATTGCAGCCACCCATTAAAGCTATCTCAGGTGAGACTACGCAGTGCATTCTGTGCATTGTGTTGCCTTCTAGTTTACCAGGAGGGCCGATAGTTTTAGAGGCTTTGTTGGAAACCCGACATACATGAACCCTGGGTCAATATAAACTCAGACAGAATAGAAGAGTAAGTAAGAGAGTAACCAACAAATGGTTATGTTGTCATTGGTAGGAACAGGAGAGGATTGAGTAGAAGAGATAGGTTGAGCAAGAGAAGAGTGAAGAAAAGAAAGAAGCAATGAGCCATTAGAAAGGGATGTTGAGACCGTGGAATCCCACAAAAGCAGAGATAGAAAGCTGGCTAAAGACCAAAGAGCTAGAGTTTGCACAGAAAGATAACAAAAACCCTAGAGTAACACCCCACAAGTATCTTGAGAAATACATGTTTACTAATTTGCATGAAGCCTTTTTCTACAATTTTCCACACTTATTGTAGGAGTGGATACTAAGGTTAAAGGATAACCACGCAACGAATCGGATTCGACAGTTAGAGTGGACCCCAATACATATTGAGAAGTTACAACAGGTGAACAACAAATTCAATCATGCAATAGATTTTTGGCTTGACAGTATTGTGGCAGGTTTTATAACAGAGTTTGCAGTCGACACAACGAAGTCATATAGCGCAGCGGAGCAAGAGTTTCTACATGGACCTTGAGGAAGGTACATTAAATCGTTGTATATGTCTAATGAGATATTTCTATACAATAAAGGTGTAATGAAAATGGATTCAAACAACTAAACTTCCCTCTGTGCATGGGGGAAGGGGGGAAGGGGGGAAGCACTGACAGAGAGAGGAGAAATGGAAGGAGGAAAGGATAAGGGAAAGAAGGAGGAAACCTTGGACCCAACCATGATGGATGATGACCAGATCAAACAGATCATGGCGACAGATGGAAAGACGCGTAGCAGATCACCCTACCAATACAAGGTGAATACCAAGAAGAGAGTTGTAGCCGCGAGGGAAGGCTTGGCGAGTGATGAGGAAGAGGTAGAGGATATTTGGGCTATGGAGCAGATTGAGGAAATTTTGCGCGCAACATATGAGAGGAAGACAATAGGTCCAAGAATGAGAAGAGAAGGCAACAATCCTATCCATATTAATATTAGTGTGGAACCCATAAACCCATGTGTGACTAATACACCAAAGAGAACACCACCGTTTAGACAACCAAAGTTCAGAAGCAGTCAGACAACAGGAAGTACATCCACACAAGGAACAACAACTGGAGGATCCAGTTCAGGCAGCACTAGTCAAGTATCTACACCACGCAGAGGTATTAGTTCAGCATTAAAAATGACAGGACATGATCCCACCATCAGGTTATCGGAATTTCAAGGAGAAGCAGCAGAAGATCCCTGAGAAGCACTTGTTCATTTGTGCCAAGATCTGGGAAGCAAAACAGATCACTGATGAAGATACTAAACTTGCACAGTTAGCTATTATGCTAAGAGATCGTGCATTAGACTGGTACATCAGTCTAGATGCAAACAATGCACCTGGGATGACAAGGACACTAACAGACATTAAGAATTTGTTGATAAATGAGTTCTAGAAGCCGAGCTCAGAAGATCAATACATGAATGAGATGATAGAAATCCGACATAAACCAGGAGAATATGTTTAGGAGATTGACCAATGATTCAAGCGTTTAAAAGGAAAGTTGAAGTATCTCCTGACCGATATGCAGCATAGGCACATGTTCGTCAATTCACTACTACCACACTTAAAATACCCATTGTGACAACAAAAGTTCCAGATGCAGGCAGAGGCTATGCAGGTATACCTGCAACTAGAAGAAAACTAGTATCAACAGACGGACCTAGCTATCGAAGAAATGAAGGAGGATTTGAAGAACTTAATGTTTAAGATAAACTAGAACAAGAGTAAGGACAAACGAGAAGCCATTTGGTGCACTATATGCAGGACGAAAGGACATCACAAGAATGAATGCCCAACATTCGCGCAATATATGGCAGCATGAATTCCAAATCCGTTACCAACAGGAGGATTATGGTGTGAAATCTACAAGAAACTGGGTCACAATCCATATCACTGCACGATGATGAAGAAATACTAGACAATCCCAAAGAGTTCATATTGCACCTTTTGCAAGTCAGTAGGCCACGAAGACAAAGATTGTAGAACTATGGAGTTGATGCAAGAAAGGACATTAGATGCATATAGAGTGCAGGTAGAAATGATGACTGGGAAAGCCACACCACAGTTTAATCAAGTTCCAGCTCCATAAAACACTGTGCAACAACAGTATAATACTGCGCAACAACCATATAATAACACACAACCACAATACAAAACAACATAGCCTCAGTACAATACCGCGCAATATAATCAAGCGCCTCAGTATAATGCATCGAGAGAAGATCGATGAGGCTACAGAGGTGGAGGATGAGGCAAAGGAGGTTTTGGACGAGGTAGAGGACCCGTGGTATGTCATAAGTGTCAACAACCAGGACATTATGCAAGAGAATGTCCACTTCCACCAACAACTTGTATGTATTGTCGCACATCGGACCATGATACAGAGGAATGTCCGAGATTATTAGTAAAGATCCAGGAAAAGAGAAACCCGAACAACCAGAATGTTTAGTGGATATCATCCGAAGCAAGGGAGGAAGGTCAGAACATCAATATAGTTACTCGTGGAGGAGCTAAAACAAAGAATGACACAGTCTGACAAGAACCAGTACAAAACCAGTGGGTGAAGAAGAACATCGAACCAAGGAAACAGTTCAATGCGCATAACGAGAAGGCAATATTTAAGGAATCCCGACAAGAATTTCAGAAGGAAGACATGGCGTCAACTTCAACTGCACAGCAAAACAAGGAAGCAATGGAGTACGAGATGCCTCCAGTATTGGATCATACAAACGAAATGAAACCCACGGGACAAGTAAGTACAATCAAAGGCTTTTTGCAATCCTGTGTAAAGGTATTAAGTGATCCATCATTTGTGAAAATATTGCAAAATATATTAGAAAAATATAGCATCGAGACGGAAGGAAAACTAGAACAAAAAACAATCAATCACCTACATACAAGAAGAAGAACCAGTAGGGAGTTTAGATTGAATGCCAATATAGGAGATTTCAACATGGGAGACATCATACTGGATCTAGGATCAGAATTTAATGTATTACCAAAGAAGACATGGAAATGCATGGGAGAGCTCACACTAGGATATTCACCAGTTCAACTGAAACTAGAAAACCAACACATAGTCCTACCAATCGGTAGACTGAAAGGTGTAATCATAGACTTGGATGGAGTGCACACTAAAGCGGTCTTTGAAGTCATTAAAATAGTGGAAGGCACAACACCATATCCAACGTTGCTTGATCTGGATTGGGTGTTTGACAACTAGGCCATAATCAACTTGAAGACTAGGAAAATGGTATTTGAGTCAGGAGAATACAGGGTCATTGCGCCATTAGACCCATCAGAAGGGGAAAGGTTCGTAGAACCTATGTGCTTAGACTTAGAGGAAATTAGCCAGTTGTACAGAACAACTGTGTGCGATGAGGATTACGTAAACTGGACTGCATATGGGATACTCAGTTGGCAGAGCATTACTTCATGTGCAACAGAATCACACACAGGTTTAGAGAACTGGAAACAAAGGCTACATGAATTTTCCACGAGAAGATGTGCAAGAATAGACCGTGCAATAAGATGGGTAGGCACAAAAGTAAGGGAACCACCCAGTTTCCACAGAATACATGATTTGGAAACATTCTTGGCCCAATTTGAAGATAAAGTTTTAGAGAATAAGAGATCGCTAGCACTTGATATAACACTCTAGGCCACACCTGCAAGATGGTGGGGTGCACACAAATAGACAATCACATATTTGTACCAATGTAAGCGGTTACTATGCATAAGGTTCAACAAAGAACAAAACAACAATAAGTTGCATCGATACCATGGACAAGGGGCACTAGCGGAACACTTGGAGAAGTGTAGAACACTGTGGAAAATGACACCCCCATAGGAGTGGCCTCATAATTTCATACACACTTTAGAGTGTAATTTTTAAACCTATGAAGTAAAGCAATGCATATAGATTCTTAAGAAAAACATAATTTAATCAATGGCTCATACACAGAGTACACAGAGATTTTATACCGGAAACCCTCAACCGAGAAAACCTTTCTTATATTCATTATATCGAATTTCACCATTCACCATACAATATATACAATGTTTTTAGGTATTCCGTAGATACCAAAACCCTAATCCCTTAATCGGAGATTAAATTACAAAACCTCTAAAAATAGAAAAATCTGCTAAAAATAGCAAAAACTGCCCAAAAACAATTTTGGGGTGCTACCCTGAATGTTGCGTGTAACCAAGGGGGGCAATACCAGCCCCCCCCTGGGACCCCCCTAGGAAAGTGCTCGATGCACACGACACAAAGAAAACTACTAGAGGGATCGCCATATGCAGTTGTCGAATCTGACGCGCTCACACACACACATGCAAAGAATATAACACATACCCAACATTCTCCCACTTGTTGTTTTCTTTGCAACCAGGGGTCTAGGGGATTATATAGTCATTAATCCAGGGCGTTGATGCCCATTGTTACTCTACACCAGGAGAACTTTTCTATGCTCACAGACTTTGTCAATGAATTTGCAACATTCTTCAAAGTGTCAACCTTTTCTAGCAACACCTTCTTTTCCTCAACCATGTCTCTCACAAAGTGATATTGAACATCAATATGCTTTGTCTTCGAATGATAAGTTGGGCTCTTTTCCAGGAATATTGCACTCTGATTGTCACAATCTAATCTCACTACTTGTTGTACCAACCCAATACCTGAACACAATCTTTGTAACCATACTACTTCCTTGATTGCATGAGTGGTTGCCATGTATTCAGCTTCCATAGTTGAGAGTGCCACTACAACCTATATTTTGCTCATCCATCTGATTTCTCCTCCAAATAGTTTAAACACATAACCACTTGTAGATCTTATGCGATCCAGATCTCCAACCCAGTGTGCATCAAAAAATCCATGTATGTCCACCACTCTGTCCAATCCTGGTCTTCCTTGGTAGCACAATCCATAACGGGTAGTGCCACGGAGATACTTGAAGACCCTCTTTACTGTTCTCCAATGCTCCTTCCCTGGTTTTGAAATATACCTTCTCAAAACTCCTACTACATGTGCAATGTCCGGTCTGGTACAGACCATTGCATACATCAAACTGCCAACTGCATTGGCATATGAAACATGGGACATGGCCTCTTCTTCTTCCTGTGTCTTGGGACACTGATCTGCATATAACTTTACACCTATAGGAATAGGAACCTTGACCGGTTTACTTCCATGCATATTAAACCTTTGCAATATCGTCTCAACATATTTTATCTGATTCAACTAGAGTTTCATGTTTGCACAATCTCTTTTAATCTCCATTCCCAGAATGAAGTTAGCAGCACCGAGATCCTTCATGTCAAATTTGGAGGATAGCTGCAATTTCACTTTGGAGGATAGCTGCGATTTCACCTCCTTGATAACATCCATGTTATTTCCTACCAACAACAAGTCATCAACATACAACACTACATAAATGAAGTGATTACCAACCTTCTTGGAATATACACAGTGATCAACCCTGGTTCTCACAAATCC
This sequence comes from Picea glauca, assembly GCA_000966675.3. NCBI lineage: Eukaryota > Viridiplantae > Streptophyta > Pinopsida > Pinales > Pinaceae > Picea > Picea glauca. Next base: position 210,869 of record JZKD02S0318947.1, on the reverse strand, counting down.
CAATTCAAGGATGTATGTATCAAACTTTTGGTACCAAATCCTAGGTGATTGCTTCAAACCATATAGTGACTTCTTTAGCTTACAGACCAACTCTTTATTTCCCTTCACTACAAATCCTTCTGGCTGCTTCATGTAGATTTCTTCTTTCAGATCCCCATGTAGGAATGTTGTCTTCACATCCATTTGTTCCACTTCAATATCAAAAGCAACAACAATAGATAAAATAAATCTAATATAAGTTAACTTAGCAACAGGAGAAAAAATATCACCAAAGTCAATTCCCTCTACCTGGGAATAACCTTTTTCTACTAGTCGAGCTTTGTATTTCTCCACTTTTCCTTCTGCATTAAATTTCTTCTTAAACAACCATTTGATACCAATATATTTTCTTCCATCTGGCAACTCAACTATATCCCATGCCTCATTCTTATCCAAGGCATCCATTTCTTGAACCATGGCCTTCTTCCATAGTTTACTATCCTCTGAATTCACTGCTTCCCTGACAGTTATGGGATCATCATCAGTAATAGATAAAGAAAAATTGGAACAAAAATCAAGTGGACTATACCTTTCTGGTTGCCTTCTTTCTTTCATTGATCTCCTCAATACTGGGGTATGAGGTTCTTCTTATGTTGTTGCTTCATCTTCTTCAGATGATTCAGATTTTGCATCATCTAACTCTATCTCTATTTTCTCAGGTTCTTCTGGCCTTGGTAGGAATTCATGTTTGGAAACATCTTTTACCTCTCTGAAAACAACATCTCAACTGTAAAT
>JZKD02S0318947.1:168501-180680 GCA_000966675.3 Picea glauca | reverse complement strand
AAACATGAAAACAGTGTTTCTAATATGCGCAGGTAAACCTCCTATATACTTCATAAGAGTTTCTTGTGTTTGCAAAGGGATGTCTAACATTAATGCCATTTTTCGAAATCCATCGATATATTCTTGCACTATTTGTCCTTTTATTAGTTTTAAAGATTGCCATTCAATTATTGTTTTTTCTTTATAACCCAAAGGATAGAATTGTTTCCTAAGTTCCAAAATGAAACTCTTCCATGATGGAAATACATTACCCACATGTTGTGTTCCCTTTTGCATCTTGCTTTGCCACCAGATGAGAGTTGTACATGCAAGTCTCAAAGATGCCAACTTAATTTGTGTGGCCTCATCCTCGATTTGTTGCACACTGCAGTATACCTCCATCTGCTTGATCCAATTGTCAAGTTTCTCTACATTTACTTCACCATCATATATGGGAAACTCAAATTTAACATCAAGTTTTAAAAATGGCATTTCATTCTTATTCTTATGAAAATTTTTCTTTCCATTAGATTTAGAACTTGAAATTGAAGAAGAAGGAGAAGAAGGAGGTGTTGATGGAGGTGAAGGAGGAATATGAGGATGGTCCTCTTCCTCTTCACTTTTTCCCTTTGAATATTCACCCAAAACAGGATGCTTCCGTTCCAAGTAATCTTCATACAAAACTTTCACCATCTCCAACATAGCAAGGAATGTTTTCCAGAATTCTTTCTCATCTTGAGAAATCCCTTCTTCCGATGCCATCTTCTCGTTGTGAGAATCTCTCTTTCTCAATCCAATTAATGGATTCTCTGAAACAAGCTCACCTTCACCACGCCGTATTTTTTCCCTGTTTAACATGTAAAACTCAAATCCAAACGTCAACTAGCTCTGATACCACTTGATCCGTAGGATCTTTTAATGACTATGGTTGAGTTTTAATTTTGCATGTGTTAATTAACCATTTGAGAAAATTGATGAAAGAATGAGGAAAGAAGAGGAATTATGACAGCCATATACACATATGCAGATCTGAAATGAAATAATAAACAGCAAACCATAACACGCAGATTGATAACGGAGTTCGACACAACTTTGCCTACATCTCCGGGCCTTTGTCTTTGTGGGGGAGTCTTCTTTATTTCTGTTCAAAAGCTCAAAAGTACATTGCAGTAGTGCCAATTGGCTACAAGACTGATCTGTTCATGTTCTTCCAGATCTCAAGAACCTTGCAAAGAAAATGGCACGCAAAACGGACGTCCGAAGCTCCCAGAAATGGTTCGACAGCATCTTCTCCTCAATAGCTTCCCTGCATAAAAATGGCTTTGGCTTGGCTTCCCTTCCACATAAATCTGCTCTGACTGTCCTCCATGGCCTCAAATAGGCCTGGTTTATATATATCTGAAGTTGGTTATCCATCCCCAACTTCCTCCCAAAATTTGGGCTCCAAAAATGCCCAATATCTCCCAAAAATGGAGAAAATCAATTAATATCAAGCAAAATCAATGGAAAATCCCAAAACATAACAAAAAACCCATTTAAATATAAATTTATGGCGTAGCCCCTTTCGGTGCGTTCTCTAGGTCATATGGGTGCCACCATGTGGCCATGCGCTCCATGTTCGCGTGCCCCCTGTCTGCTGGCTCTCAGTTCTGTGGCGTATTTTATGGAACCACGGGCTAACAATAGAACCTCCCGCACCCTTTTGGTGGTTGTAGGCCCAGTCCTATGCGATCCACCCGGGATCTGAGGGCTAAGCCCTATCCACACACCCCCGTGCATATGGTTTCCCTGCGCTCTCGGTTATATGGAATGGTTACAGCCGTGTGTTTGTGCCGAGGGCTGGGGCTAAGCCATGGCCCTTTCCCCCACCAATTAGAACCTTAAACAAAAATAAATATTATTTTTTCCATATGTTAAATAAGAACCAAATGAGGGCGGGTTGGCTAGCTCGGCCCTGCCAGTCCATAGACTATGGGAGGTCAGGGGTTCAACTCCCATCCATTCCATATAATTTTACACAACCGACGAACCAACCATAGGGTGCCACGTGGCAGCCCATGACTGGGCCACGTGGCCCCTCAACAACCAACCATAACTTGCCAAGTGTCACTTGTCGATTGGTCCACGTCACCTGCCAGATGTCAGCCTGTGCGTCTGCCATGTCACTGCCCTGTCAACCCTGCCACATGTCTGCCACCGTACCTACTGACATCATCTCGTGCCACGTGTCACCCTTACAGTGGTGACATGTGTCACCCCTGGATTGGTCCAGTTGTTTGCCCGTACGCCATATCATCCTGCCACATGTCGTCTCCAAGAACTGCCATGTGTCATCTCCAGGGGTTTCCATGTCAGTTGTATGGTCATACGGCCTGTATAGTCAGCATGCCACGTGGCACTATATGGACTGTACGGACTGTACAGTCATCCCCTTTTTTTGCATGTTTGCCTTTTCGGACAGAACGCTATATCTTGCGCATACGGAGCTCGTTTGACGAAGTAAATATACCGTCGGAATCAGGAAGACGAGACAGACGCAATGGCGCTGGTTTCGTCGCATTCTTATCACTTTCATTTTTGAGCATTCTTAAGCCCTGTCAGGCTTCTGGATCCGATTCTGGATCAACTGACAACACTGAAAAAGGTTGAGCGTAGCTCCTAGAAATGGCCTCCAAAGTTCACTTCCTCAATGGCTTCCCTGTATAAAAATGGCTTAGGATTTCAAAAAAATCATCATTTGTTGTCTCTAAACTCCATTGGACTATCAAAAACCTATGAATTATATAGATCTTGAGTTGGGGATCCTATCCCAACTTCCTCGGAAGATCTGGCCTAAAAAAGGGCTCCAGATCCTCAGTTTTGGGCAAAAATCTCCCAAAATCAGAATAAAAAAAAAACCAAAAAATCCATATATATTGTTACAAACCAAAATTGGGTAAAATATGCATGTCATCCCCCTATTCATATGCTCCTGGCCGCATGGCACTCCATGTGGCCTGCCCTGACACCTTACCCTCTAACCCCCTGGCTAAAACTCCTGGTCGAATGGGCTAGCCCCCACCAACCGGGGATTATCCCAAAAAACACACCAACCATTAACTTAAAACAACATTATGTCACATGTTTAAACAAGTTACACATGCGGGGTATTGGTTAGCACGCCGGTGGTTAAGTTGTTTCGTCAGGAGGTTCGTGGTTCAACTCCTACAGAGTATAAATAGAACAATTTTTTTGACCCAACCAACATTGGCTAAATTTGGGGTGCCACATGGTGCCCTTTGAATGGGCCATGTGTCACCCTATGATTATACCATACAGTCCATTCATCGACACAGTCAGTGCACAATCAACACCACATCATCATCTTGTCATCCTTCCATGTCACTGTTGTACAACCATGTGTCATACCTTGAGCCTACCACATCATCATTCATACTGCCAAGTCACCTGACCAGTTAACTTACACGTAAACATTTGTACTACCTAGTCACTCTACCACATCAACATCTCTACTACCACGTGTCGACCTGTCATTGGGCCACGTCAACGTCCGTACAGTTCCACGTGTCAGTTTTTTTATTGGTCCACATCAACCCCTGAAAATGCCAAAAATGAGTGACACATGTCACCTTCTCATGCTACCACATGTCCCTTCTAATTTCATCATGACATCATGCTGACATCAACAGTACGACATGTTGACTTTGACTAGTTGACATTTTTGCCTATTTGGAAAATCAATCAGAACGTGATAACTTTCGCATATGGTTTCCATTTTTGGAAAATATTATATGGACGGAATCGACACGATGAGACCAACACAATGGCATTGGTTTCATCCGATTTCGAGAACTTTGATTTTTAGGCCTTCCTGGATCCATTTTGGATCACTCAAGCTCGTTAAAAATGAAAGAGGTACTCGTCTATTTGGATGGGAGGGGGAATTGAATGAAGTGGGTCAAGTTCTTTGGAATCATTTATGGCAGCTATTGTCACCCTTGAACATGGAACCTATTTCTGTCTCATCTTATAGTTGGGTAATTCACTTGTCTCTGAGTCATACCAATTCCATGTGTCACCATACTTTTTCATTCTAGACAAAGAGTTCTCTTGTTACCGTCACATTACGTTCTTGGTACTCATTGAGTCAATGCTTCCAAATCAATTGTCATGCCTCATCATGTTCAAGGGATGTTTCACTTCAATCCATTCATCTGCAGTACTACCACTTTCCATTTCCTATGTCAATCCATACTCATTTGATTCACCATATTACATCACTTTCCTATTTCGGTTTTTTGTCAATGATGGGGGATACATCAAGGCCCTCCTTTGATGATTATTTTCCTGTTGACTTCAGCACATTATCCAGGAATTAGACCTAGAAACTAGTTAGTACATTGGGAGATGCATGCCTCAGTGGAATCCCTCAGTTTTGACAATGGGTTTGCATCAATGACCCCTGATCAATTGATTCCACAGATTCTCGACTTCAAATCATTTATTCACATTCATTGGAATGTACTAGGGTACCTTGGGATTCATTGACATCATTGGTGATTTCCCTCGCACTTGTTAACGATTTACATCAATGACTAGTAATCAAGTGGTTTCTACCATGTTCGATATCAAATCATTTATTCACATGGATATATTCATACCGCATCAGGATTGGGAAGAAAACCCTGGGTTGGACGTTCACTATGTTATCTACTTTTCCCTAGTTGTGATGGAGATCATTTGAGCATGTAAAATATTTTAGTACAATCACCATGCTGTCAATCTTACTGATATATATACTATCACATATATTCACATTATATTGACATGTGGCTATGTTTTGTCATCTTGTAGCTCCACTGTGTATTTTATGTGGTTGTGATCAGTTCATTTCATGGAGGTATGGATCCACATAGTATATTTGGTGGCCATATCCTTAGTCAGTATTTTCATGGATCCTTGGTGTATTGGTCAGTGGTCATGCTTTGAGTCATCTCATATTCTGAGCATAGGTATGTCTACCTTGAAAATGGAACATATATTAATATTGTTTGATGATTGTTTGCAACTTATACCAGGTTGTCCCACTACAACACCCTTGAACTGAAGAATTTGTAAAGTGTTTTGGCCATCAATTTATCTTATGACCTCACACTTTAGGGGGCATCTGTTACACATCAAAATACCACAATTGCGTTTCACACCCTAAGTGTTGCAAGTGTCACAAAGTGACGTATGCTCCTCGGTAAGTGTCGCATTCACTGTTGCAAGTGTCGTATGCACCTTCCAAAGTGTCGCATTCACTTTGTGAGGTGTCACCACCCATTTAAACCATTAAAATAGTTGTTGATTACCCCTAAGTCATATGGGAGGAGGAAAACCATCATTTCTAGGTCAAACTTTGACCCTTTTTTTAGCATTTATGAAGGGTGGTGCCCCCCCTGCCCATACTGAGGGTCCAAAAATGGAGACCCCTCTACCACAATAGAGGAGTTTAATTTATCATGTTTTTTGTGCCTCTCAAGCCTATACATTGAGGGCTTTCCAAGGTGAAAAGAAGGAAGGATTGGAGCATATCAAACCTCTGATCTCGGGGAAGCTTTCAGGTATCAAACCTCTGATCTCGGGGAAGATTTCAGGTATCAAACCTATGATCTCGGGGAAGCTTTTAGGTATCAAACCTATGATCTTGGGGAAGCTTTCAGGTATCAAACCTATGATCTTGGTATATTTGTGCAAGGGATGCATGAGGAGATCTTGGATAAGTGCCACATCATCATCCATGGTTTGTAAGTATTCTCTCTGGGTTTTCATTTAAATATACTTGGCCTATTTCCTTCAAGCTTGTGTACTTTTCTCATGTGCTTATCTATTGTTCATTCAATCTTTGTAGATGAATTTGCTTTACCTAATCCACAAGAGTGGGAGGTTTTTGTTTCTCTTTTCTACCTATTGCAGGTATCAAGTTGTTCCAGGGATTTTGGAGATCAAGCTTGGATTGGAAGCAGTGAGGACAAACTTTGAAACAAGGTGCATCACACCCCTTCTCCCTCTCTCTTTCAGATTGGTTAAACTAAATTCAAAGGGACGTTAGTGTCCATTTGTAGTGTTTATGTCTTGGTATAGGGGTCTATAATCCAAGGGATATTTCACCTTTCCGCAGGGGAAATATTCCATAACACCTCCCCACCCATGTTCAATTCCCACATGTGACATGTCATAATGGATTCATGCCATGTTGTTGATCAGCCTTGTGCCCTAACCATCCTTGAAATGAGGAGAAGTACTCATGGGTTTTCTCCGATGAAAATTTCTTCGTAAAAAAAGAAGGTAGGGAAGGTTTCATGGAAAAAACATAGAACATCATTGAAGGTAGGTTTAATGATGTGAAAGGTAGGATACAATAATGTGTATTAACAATCTATTCATATTCTAGAGTTAGGGAAATTTATCAATTGATTGAACACACTTAACCCTATTGAGAGCTAGTCATATTTTCCTACACATAAATTTGGGGAGGGAAATCCAAAATGTTCTTAGAGTGGGGTTTTTTTTATAATCCCCTTTTAACTTTTAATCTAGAGGGAGAGTGTATCCTTCCAAGAGTCAAGGTTGTTCAATTTTTTACTAATTCCTACAAAGGAGATTTGGCAGACCTATTTTTTGAATATGCAACTGAAGAAGAGATGTCATATATTCTTTGCATCATATAAACACAAGGAATAGTGAGATGGACATTGAATTCCACTTATTTGAATATTTTATGTAGTGAAATCCTCCCCATGGACCATAATGCAAAAAAACAAATTTGATTTTAGGAAGACCATTAGACTTCCAAACTTGATTCCAAATAGTTGAGCACTAAGGGAGAGGTAGGGATTGAAGTTGATGAAGATAGCCATCCTTGACATTGTAGTTTGAGGCTCCCCATCCCCTATGATCATGAACAAATAAGTCACATGAAGTTTATCCTTTGAGAGAATGAAAGAAGATAGATGCTACAAGATTTAGATGAGGAGGGGGTGAATTGATTGACTAGCCTAGCTAGTGACCAAATCCTAATGTTCAAGATGAAATATCAAATAGAGTGTTCAATCTCGGGTTGTCCATCCAAATTTTTAGAGGAAGTGGATTATGATTTTTCTCTAGAGGTAGGTTTCCCATGACACCATCCTTCCAAATGTGGATTATATTACCATTACCTAGAATACAAGTTATCTTAGAGTTGAAGATATTCTAAAATTAGGTGCTCTTATGAATCCTTCTTCTTCTTGAGGCCTATCTGTCGGATGTTGATTCTGAAATCTGAATCTTCTTGGTGGAGGAGTGTCCCTGTAATCTTCCTTGTACATATTCCTATCATCTTTGATTGTTTCTGCATAGATCTGTGGATTTGTTTCTTGCTCTATTGTTTTGGAGCTTGATCCCTTTTCTGTCTGATTGTATCCAAGTCCAGACTTGTCAAGATGAGATTTTTGACTGCTGATAATGTCATTCAGAACTTTTGATCTATTCTGCATATTTTTATTTTGAATATCATTTCTTAGTGTGACAACCTCTGCTTCCAAGTTTCCAATGATATTGTCCTTTTCTTCTAGTTGTTCTTTGAGTGCTTCATCAATTCTTGTATATTCCTCTATTTGAACCTTCAATTTTGTGATCATTTGTTCTAGTTCTCGAGTGTCCTTTTTCTTGTCTAGTTCTTCTTGCAATTTTTTGTTTTTCTTCTTTTCTCTTCTGATAACTTCTATGGCACACATTAATTCTTCTTGATAGTCAACTTCTGCCTCTTCAATTTCTTCTTTGACTTATTCACACTCTTCTTTGACTTCTTCATATTCTTCTTCGTATTTTTCTTTGTCATAGACTTTTACTGCCATGAATAGAACTCTTTCTGTCTCATTGTCACTGACTTCATCTTCAACTGATGATGAGTTGTCTTCTTTGGTGATTAATCTTTCCTTGAAAACTTTCTTTGTAGTTCTTTTGCCTTTATATGTGTGTTTTCCTTTTGAGTAACCTTCATCATTTCTCTTTTTATTATGAGGAAATTTGTTAGAAAAATGACCAATACCATCACAATTAAAACAAATTAAAGGGAGCTTACCTCTATACCTACCATTGGTTCCCTTTTTCAGTCTTTTGATGAAGTTGGCCACTTCTTCATGATCTTTCGAGGTTTCACTGTTGTTACTATATTCTTCTTATTCCTTTTTCTTTTGAGTTGATATTTTGGATGCCTTGAAGGCTGCTTCTTTTACATCTGGATTTTCCTACTCGGTTCTCATTTCATATGCTGTGAAGATTCCATGCAGTTCATCCATACTGATTTCTGAAGGAACCTGCTCTGATACCAATTGTTGTATTATTGAGAGGAGAGGTGAATCAATAATAAATAAAATTAATCATTTTTAACCATATAATCCAAGTGTTGTATCAATGAATCATTATCAGTCAATAATTGTAGAGTAAATAAGCAATGAACAAATGAACAAACATACACATACACAGTACACCAGTGTTTTACGTGGAAACTAAATCGGGAGAAAACCACAGAATGATTTTTATTATATGTCTTGAAGAATTACATTCTTTGGAAGCACCAACTTCCTTTGTTTTCCAGCTGCAATTGGAAGGAGGCTCCAACCCCCTAGTTTCTCAGGCTACAACTTGAGGGAAGCTCCAACTCCCCAATTCTTTGGCTACAACCAGAAGGAGGCTTCAACTCCCTATGTTCTCTGGATACAACCGGAAGGTGGCTACAACCACCTATCCTTGCCCTGTCCTGGCACCCTGAAGTATAAGTAGAATTATGGAACCACTGTCAACCTGTCACTGTGAGATTATATACCGCTGTAAATCTGTACCAATAAATCCGAACCATGCATCAACCTGTACCTCAACCTATAATTAACCCTTACCATAAACAAGTGCATCAACCATGCACCAACCTGTACCAAATAACATGTAATCAACATGTACCATAAACAAGTGCATCCAACCATGTACCAAGTATTTACCAATCATGTGTCAACTACTTATCAACTATGACTCATCAATATGTACCAACATCATCAACTACTTGTCTCAACCATGTCCTCAACATGTACCTCAACCAAAATCCCTCATCAATTTCATCATCCAAATCTGATTTGTATCTTTGTAATAGACCTAGTGTATATGATCACATTCCTGCAAACCTTCCTTAACTTCAACAATAAGAGACTAGCATTTTCATTAAACTTTTCTTTAGTCTCACATGCCTAGTTTTGGATTAGTCAACAACCCTAACTTGAAGTAATCATAACTTTGTACCTGTAATGTAAAAATATTTGAAACTTATACACAATGTTCTTCAGTGTGTTTTATGAAATTCCTCCAGGTTTCACTACTTGGAACCTCTCAGAAAAGGCGTTATAGCAAAAATGACATACCTTGTTGAATTCTGGATTATTCTAGAGAGCGACCTTGTAGAGCGTTCTCTGCATGGAATTTTTGTTTAATTGATATTAAATGATTACACAACATACTTCATACTGTACCCTAACCAAAACATTTGGTTTCACTGAATTTGGATCTGTTATGAAAAAGTTATGACATTTTTACCCGAAACACCTGTTTTTGACTAGTTTCAAGACTAGCCACAAACCCTATTTTCCACGGAGTGTAACTCCAAAAATACAATGACCCAAAAGATGAATTTGTTACCATGGATACTTGGATATGTTTCTCAATGGAATATAAATTTCACGGTCTGAATCATTATAGAAAAAATGTTATAGCGAAAATGGTGAGATGACCTGTAAATAACATACCTTAGAATGCACCATCAAAAGAATTTATCCTTCCTTGCATTTCGGCCTTATTTTCTTCACTTTCCCTCAGAATTTTGGCTTAGATATCCTTGGTTACCTCAGACACCTATAGATATTCAATATTCTCAAATGTGATTAAAATGAGAGATCCTTGCCTGTTATTTATAGTCTCCAAGTAGCTTCCTTGAAAACATCTTCTAGGTCACTTGGCCCCACTTTCCTTATTTTAGGGTTAACCCACTTCTAATTTCTCCATTAAATTTATTATTGGAATAATTTATTTTGTATTCACTTTGAATTATAATACACTCATTACTTCACTTTATTATTTACCTTTTAGAATCTTTTAAACCACTTTAACTACTTTGACCTTTTGGGGCTTCTAGATGACATATGAGGGTCCTCCAACTTCGTAAGGCCATAACTCTCAAACCGTGAGGAATTATGTAACATTCCACATACCACCAGAAATGGAATGACATGTACTATACATATAGAATATTATTATATAAAAATATATCATAACTCATACCTTTATCCATCAAAGAAACTTTGGTCCATTACCCAAACCTGGGGTCTCCAACTTCTCATGGCCATAACTCTCTAATCGTGAGGAGTTATGTGACATTCCACATACCCTCGGAAATGGAATGACAATAACTATCCATCTAGGATATCATTATTCCACAATTAAGAATGGGTTCTCTTACTCCACAAAGCGTCTTCCTGTGAGGGCTTTCACCATAAGGGGACCACTTTGGAGTTCATCCATCTTTACTTATTATCAACCATGACAAGAAAATAATGAGTCATCTTTACATAAAACAATATTGGTTCCATTACCCAAACCTTTGTGTTGTGGGGATTTCTTCAAGGGTTGAAATCAATAAAAACCAACCTTAATCAACAATATCCCCCTTTGGCATTGATGGAAACACTCTAATGCAATACTGAAATCATATCAATCATGCTCCCCCTGAAACCATGCCTTTGTCCTCTGCATCTGATAAAACTCTCCCCCTTTGTCATCAATGGCAAAGGTATCTTTCCATTCGAGGTTTCTCCCCCTGACTGAACTGTTCTCTTATGGTGATTCATCGTGTACATCTAAGACATATAAGATAAGCATTCAAAAAGCATTTATTTTGGAGTATAAATAACGCCAAGTCTTTGGCAAAGATATTTAAAGGATTCTCGTGGAAGTGGTTTTGTAAAGATGTATGCCACTTGTTATTTTGTGCCCACATACTCAACTCTGATGTTCTTTTCTGCAACCTGTTCCCGTAGAAAGTGATACTTGATTGGAATGTGCTTTGTCTTGGAGTGAATCATCGGGTTTTTTGAGATACTGATGCACTTGTATTATCACAATATATTGGAATGGGCTCATCATACTCAACCTGTATATCTGTCAAAGTTTATTTCATCCAAATAACTTGTGTACAACATGTTGTTGCTGCAATATACTCTGTCTCAACTGTAGATAGAGATACTGATGATTGTTTCTTTCTTATCCATGATACCAAACACTCACCTAAGTAGAACGTTGTTCCACTGATGCTTCGTCGGTCATCAATACAACCTACCCAATCTACATCTGTGTAGGCAATAAGTGATAGATCTTTTCCTTTTGGATACCATAATCCAAACTCTTTTTCTCCTTTGAGATATCTGAAAATCCTCTTTACTGCTAATACATGTGATTCCTTTGGTGCTGCTTGAAATCATACCACCTGTCCAACTGTTTGCATTACATATGCTCTGGATGTTGTCACATATAGTAGGCTAACAATAATTGACCTGTATTTCCTCTTATCTGTAGACTTCAAATCATCATCTTTTCTCAACTTACAACTGGTTTGCATGGGAGTGATAAATGGTTTGCAATCTTCCTTCTGAACCTCTTTATCATTTATTTGATATACTTGGTTTGAGAAATAAAAATTTCTTGGTTGTTTTGACGTATCTGAAGTCCCAGAAATAATGATAGTTCTCCAAGTAACGACATTTCAAATTCATTTTGCATGTCTTTTGCAAATTTTTGGCTTAACATATCATCATCACTACCAAAAATAATATCATCAAGATAAACTTCATTTAATAAAATATTACATTGACTTACCTTGATGTAGAGGTTGTTGTTTGCACTTCCTTTTCTGAACCCTTCCTGCTGCAGATACTTATCCAATCTAGAGTACCATGCTCTAGGAGCCTATTTTAGACCATACAAGGTCATCTTTAATTTACATACATAGTATGTGTTCTCTGAAAACTGAAATCCTTCTGGTTGTTCAATGTAGACTTCTTCTTCAAGTTCCCCATTCAGAAAAGTTGATTTTACGTCCATTTGATATACTTTAACATTTTTGGAGCATGCATAAGCTA
>JZKD02S0318947.1:111973-132483 GCA_000966675.3 Picea glauca | reverse complement strand
ATATATATATATATATATATATATATATAGTATTTTAAGAAAACCTAAAAAAATTACATTCATAAATTGATTTTTTTTAACATTTTTTTTTTTAATTTGAATTGATAATAGATAAAAAATTATCTTTTAGAAAATGGTCCAAGTAATATGCTCAACCCTTCAACAATTAGTAGAAATAGGAGAGGGGGAAGGAGGAATCCTAGTCTAAGACCCCTGCCTGGTAAGAAAGGGGATGTTGTTTCATTGATGAAGACAACAAAGGATATGGATTTTTCTTTTTATAACTTTTGAGAACTAGTGTTAACGAGAGGAAAAAATTTCGAAGCAGTCAAGCTCTATACAACGGCTAGGGTTTACCCTAGCCGTAGAAATCCTATGTTAGAGTCGATCCACCACCCCCTCTGAGTATTTTGATGTGGGAGCCGAGTTGTTGTCATGAAGACCCATGGGTTGGGACATTGCCTCTCATGGTGTCATCCAAATTCATCCCTTGTGCAAGAGAAGGGTTGTCTTCATTGCTACGGGTGGAGAAGTGTTGTCGCCACTTTTTGTTCAAGGTTTGGGTTTCCATGGGAGACATATGGAATGAAATTGAGGCATTCAATGCCCTAGTGAAAACTCTAATTCCAAGCAAATGTCATCAACCACAATTTCTCCATTTTGTCAAAAGGTTGGAAGTCATTCCTCATCTGGGACTCCCATCTTCAGAGCCAAAAAGGAAAGCCCTCATTTTGTCTAAGATTTCTCTGGTTGGAAAGTTTACAAGCCTTTTTCCTAATCCAAAATATGTGGAGTCATGGATAGCAAAACCATGGTCCCTAAACATTAATGGACAAGTAACTGCATTTTCCTCTGGTTGTGGACTTTATATCTTTCTCCTTTTTAATAAGGAAGAGTGGGATCTGATATTCATATCTGAGACACACTTCATGGGTTCTAGGGTAATGTACCTATCCCCATGGACCCTTGATTTAAATCCAAAAAAACAAATTACAACGACCCTAGTTTGGGTCAAATTATCTCATCTCTTGTTAATCTTATAGGATGATAACTCCCTTAGAGCGGTTGACAATGACTTGGGTCACTTCATTGAGAGTGAAGAACCAAAAGGGAATTTATACTCATGTGCAAGAACATGTGTGGAGGTTGATTTGGGGAAGGGACTCCCAAAATATCTACAAATAAATCTTGATGGGTGGAGTCACCGTCAAGCTTGATATTATGAGTAGATTCCATTCAAATGCATAATATGTCATGCCTATGGACATTTTTATAAAAATTGTTCAAAAGTCCAATAAGAACAACCTCCTCCAAAGAAACGGTTAAGGAAGGAACCTTCTCCAAAACAACAATCAAGGAAGGAGCATGCTTTCAAGATGGTTACAAACAAGCATAGGAAATTTCAACGTAAGGGGCCATCTCCCCTAAATCCATTTCAAGAAGGTCAGCCCATGTCAAGCATCAATAAATTTGAAGTTCTTGATAACCTAGATGGCTCAATAAATCCTAGAAACATGGAGAAAGAAGATGTAGAAGAACCGACATTGGATCTCAACTCTAGACTAGATCAACCTAACAATGATCTAGACCCATCCCTTCAGGATCCAGTGGCTAATTCCCAAGAAGAAGAGATGGAAGTACAAGAAGAAGAAGACATAGATGAGTTAGAGGCAGAAGAAGATGGAGTGCGGGAAATAGAAGGGGGAGAAAGGGAATCAAGTCACGAAGAGGAATATAAAGAGAAACCAAAAGTGCAGAGCCACTCTGAGTCTGCTAAATCCTTCTCTTTTGTTGAAATCTTGAAAAAGAATGCCCCAAATCCCTCCCCTCCTCTTACAAGGGGAATGAAATCTAATTAGGGATGGAATCCATATGAAACAAAAATGGATGTTCGATAGGAACGTCTAACAACTCTTGGATTTCCCATGATTAAAAGAGCAATCAAAGAAAGCATACAATAAAAATGTTATGTTTTTGTATTTACCTCTATAATTAGTTTATTAGAATCTGTCCATGTACTCATGAAATTGGCAAAAAAGTCTCTATAGTAAAATTGATCTTCTCTCCCCCTTACTTATGAAGGGAGGAGAAAAACATGCAAAATACCCAAAGTTACATAAAACTCTATAAATCAACGCTATGTAATTTGTTGCTAACCATGACTACAACTTTTTTTATTAGTCCTCACCCTTCGGGTTGGTAGGGACTAATAGTAATTGATTTTCATCCTTTCTATTAAATTGACACAAAAACCAAAAACAAATCGCTCCTTTAACCAAAGTTTAAAAAAAATCATATAATTTAGGTTGGAAATTCATATACCTAAATCAAAGTTTTGATATTGACTTCTTATTTGGCCTCTTCTCGAGGCACAAAGAAATGATAGCTTAGTTTATTTCATAGTTTTGAGTCCTCATTTTTAGCAAACAAAGTAATGCTAGACATGATTCTAGCATTACTTATTAACATTAAATGTTAAGATATATGTTAAGAAGTAATGCATAGGGCATAATAATCCATAGCACATTGCATTTGCTGCCACCTACGCCACCATGCAAAGCTACACGATCCTGCATTTTCTCTTCTTAACCTGCTCCTAGACACATGACACACAACCTCCTCTCCAATTTCCAGCAGCATCCTCTCCAATTTCCTGCAGCCATTCTGTTAGTATTTCGGCTTGCATGCTAGTATTTCCACTTGCCGACGACATGCAACATCAATTTGCCTGCTAGTATTTTCATGCAACATCGATTTGTCTGCTACTATTTCCGCTTGCTTGTGGCATGCAACATCAATCTACCACATCAATCTATCAATCTGCCGCATCAATCTAGGAAGGACGAGGAACCCTCACTTTACTGTAGCATGCAACATCATTCTCCCTTTTCTTTCTTTAGGTTGGCCGCTCCCTGATGGTTTCTACTGCAATGTCTTTCTCCCGATGGTCCGTATGTGAACTACCGTTCTATTTTGTCGATTTCTCCCGATTTCTTCATTTGTTGGGTTCCTATTATGGTTTTGGTTTCTACTTGGATGTCTCTCTCAAATTCTTCATTTGTTGGGTGCATATTTCTTCATTCACGGTTTGGAACCATTATGACCTGCAGGTGAACGAATAAATGAATAATACTCAGTACAACATTTTTTTTTTTTGACAGGAACAGATAATGGGAATTATTTATAGAAAATCAGTGGTAATCCACTGGTTCTGTTACATATGAGCCGGGCCAAACTTGGCTAAACAGTTACAAACGTCACACAAGTAGTTCTTAGCATAGTCGATACTTGCGTAGGCTTCTATACAAAACGCTTTCCTCATAGAGTTTATTTGCAGAGGCCAATTCTTGGCCTAGGTGCCTCTTGCCAACTTACTTTGAGCCTCCCTTCTTGGGGTGATCCCTCTCCTGCTTCCATTATTTATTCAACTGCTCCATCTGTTGTTCCAGACTATTGACCCTTTCATCAAATTCTTGTTTTGGGTCTTTGAGTTCCTTGTGAAGTTTCCCTAGCTCCTCAGAAAGACCGAATTTGGTAAAGGTGATGTCATTTTCCAACATCTCCAGCCGTCTCCCTGCGTCAATATCTGAGTTCTGGAGGAAGTCGTCCAGGTTGTTCAATTGATGTCTGAGATGTTGCATGTTCGCCTCCAGTGCTGCCAACCGTTCTTCCGTCATTGGCTTACTGCCTGAGCTTGACGCCATTGCTTCCCTTGCTTCTTCTGGGCTCCTGCTCCTATGCGGGGTTCTCTCTCCTCTGATCGCTATGTTGCTGCATGCTTTCCTTCCCTGTCTTCGACTACTTCTGGACTGCATGGATTCCTTCCCTGCATCTCTTTTTAACTCAGAAATTCCCAGATTCACTGCTCCCATGTGATACGCACGATCTAGAGAGCATGGGCTCTTGCTTGGTTTCAATGACCAAATGATGGGCGATTCCATGAGATCCGACTTCCTCCTGACTATTGACTGTGGTGGATTCGGCCTTGTACTTTCAAGGACTTGACTTGCCCACTTGCCAACTCATATCCCTATTTTATTCCAATTTCTCATGGGAGTTCCCAACTGGTCAAGGTTTCGTTGATTTGTAAGGTTCCAATTCTTGAGACGGCTCCCCTTTTGGCCTCTTCATTTGCTGTTGCATTCATTCCCCGGAGGACGTGGTAAAGCTGATGAGTTCAAAGCTTTCCTAGGAGGAGATGGATTTTCTCCAAAATGTGTTGAAGTTTTGCATTTTGGGATTTGTTGCGGAGAATTAAGGCTTGGATTATTAGCCATTAATCCCCAATTATCACCAGATCCTGGACGTTGTGAAAAATAGCTTGATTAGTGCTTCTGCTATGTTATTGGTTTCTATGCCAAGTCCCCAGGAAAACCTGATTTTTGGGAGTTCGTTGGGGCCTACTAGGATTCCTCCTCCTCCTGCCACTCCTGGGTTCCCTTTGGAAGCTCCTTCAAAGAATAGAATATACTTATTTTCCTTTCTTTTCCATTCTTCAAACTCTTGCTCTTCCATCCTGATTTCCCATTCTTGGTGGTGTGAGTTGTTATGAGTTTGCTGCTATTGATCTTGGAGCTTAATATGTTCAATCCAGAGTTTCTCTTCCAATTCTAATGGCTTTGAGTTTGTTGCTTTACAGAAGTGGGGGGCACTCTCGCCAAAAAGGGCCTTTATCTTTGTGGCTACTTGGGCAGGGCTGCTTTTGGGTTCCCTGAATAACCTGTTATTTCGTTCGAGCCAGATCTTCCAGAGAATATATTTTGCAAGAGTTCTCCAAAGAGTGGAGAGTTGACCCTTTTTTGTTGTTTGAAAAGGGCATAGGGAGTTCCAATTCCGGAGCAAGGCGGTGACTTCTTGAGGTAATACAAGAATGTTTGGGTGCAGTCCAAGGGTTAAATGCCAGACTTCTTTAGAGTAAGTGCATCTTAAAAGTAGGTGCTTTGTTTTCCTCTTCTTGACAATAGAGTGGGCATCTAGAGGGGCCTTCCCAACCTCTTCTTCTTATATTTTCGCCAGTGAGAATACCTCTATGTGCCATGGTCCATACATACATATCTATCTTCGAAATTGACTTGGAGGACTAGATGTCTTTCCAAATTGCCAGGTCTAGAGGGACATGGGGGACTGCTACTATATGTTGATATTCCCGTTGTTGTAGTGTAAAGTCCAGAAAATGGTCCCCACCCTCTCTTATCTTTTTTCCTTTTTTTTAATGGGGTTTTCCCTTGCAGCCAGTACTTCAACATGTTCCATTCCTCTTCTATCTCTGGGGGTAAGTTGGAAATTTCCCACATTAGCCAGGAGTGGCTCTCATCATTGTCCCAACATGAGATATCCCACATACTGTGTAATTTCTTGAGTCTCATCCACTCTTTAAGATGATCTAGACCCTGCTTTGAGGCTAGTGGCGGGTCTCCCATGATTGAGTCTTCCCAAACCTTGACTTATTTGCCATTGCCTGGTATCCAAGTGAGGTGAGGTTTAAAGTGACTGAGAGCCTTCTGGCATAGAGAGAAAATTGGGGATCCTTTCTCCACCTTTGCTGGACTGTCAAGGAAATTTTTCCTTGGGCCTCGAAAGTACTTCTTCCATAATGCTCTTTTACTCCAGGAGGAATTGTCGGTGATTATGCGCCATAAGATCTTTGCTCTCAATGCTAAATTTTGAGTTTGGGGGTTTTTAAATTGGAGTCCCCCTACAAGGTAGGGCTTGGCTATTTTTCCCCAGCTTATAAGGTGCAATTTCCTCCCTGTCTGCTTCCCTCCCTCCCAGACGAATCTTCTGAACAATGCTTCAATTTTCTGAAAAGTGGACATCGGGGCCAAAAGTAAGGAGCTTTGGTAGATCAGGATGCTTACTAACATTGCTTTGATGAGGACCACTTTGCCTGCAAGGTTTAACCAGATTTCTCCCCATGAGTTTATTCTATTTTTAAGTTTTCCTATCAGCTGGTCCCAATGCGAAGCCTTTGGATTGGATTTGAAAATAGGGACGCCTAGGTATTTAAACGCATCCCAGGAGGTGCATCCTTCCATTCCAAGGATTCTTGAGATATATGGAATCTCCCTTGGATTTATGTTCCACCCAAGGATCTTACTTTTAGTCAGGATTATCACACTTGCTGAGACTTCTGTGTAGGCGTCTAACTCCTTTTTGAATTTCCTTGTTGTAGGCATACTTTCTCCTCCCATTAGAAACATGTCATCTTCAAATTGGGCGTGGTTGATGTCTTTTACCCCAGGGGCAATTATCAAGTCGAGAAGGTTGTTATGCACTTGGTCGTGGTCCAGTTGGTAGCTAAGAATGGAGGCTTGGATGGCATAGAGGAGTGGGGAAAGGGGGCAACCTTGCTAGAGACCTCTAGAGGCTTGAAAGAACTTAGTGGCCCAACCATTCACTAGAGGGGCTATCCAAGGGGAGCCAATACAAGCTTTAATCCAATTTATGAAGGAGGGGGCCAGCCAAAATTTTCCATGACCTTGAACAGAAAATTATGTCCGACTCTATCAAACGCATTTGCCAAGTTGAGTTTGATTATCATACCTTTGTCTTTTCTGCAAACACTTGAGTGCAGGGCCTCTTGAACGGGGATGATGTTGTCCACTATATACCGACCTTTTACAAAACCTCCTTGATTTTCTGGGATTATTGCGGGAAGGATATTTTTAATTCTGTTAGCTATTATTTTGGTGAGAATTTTGTAACTTGTGTTGCAGAGAGATATTGGACAAAACCTTTCAAAGTTGATTGCTCCTTTTTCTTTGGGAATGGGAGCAAGAAAAAACAAATTTGTTCCTCCTCCTATTTTGGTGCAAGTATGAGATTTCTTGATCATCTTTGTAAGGTCTGATTTGATTATATCCCAATTGTTTTGGTAAAATCTGGCTGTGAACCCATCTAGACCTGGGGCTTTGTCTGGGTTCATTTGATTAAGTGCCTCTTTTATTTCTTGTTGATTGACTACCCTGATTATCTTGATGTTTCCATCTTCATGAATGAGGGCTGGAACTAAAGAGGGGGTAGTCTTTGGGATCTATAATAGTTCTTTAAGTTTCTGTGTAAAGAGTTTTGAAGGCTTCTGTCGCAACTGCTTTTATGCCTTCAAAATTTTTATCGTCTGATTTTGGGCCTGAATTTTCGTGACATTCTTGAACTGCTTTCGAGTTTCAGCTTGTTTGTGGAAGAAGCCAGTATTTTTATCCCTTGCTTCCAACTAGAGGCTCCTGGATTTTTGTTGCCAATAATTTTCCTCCTCTCTACAGGCTTGATGTCAATTCCTTTGGAGCTAATCCTCTTGTTGCAAAGTTTCTTGGGGGATTCCTTGATTTTCCATATCCAGCTGGTGTTTTTCAAGATGTTTTTGGGTTTCTTGGTGGGCTAGAGTAGGGTTAGGGAGAGTTTTTTCCCAGGACTTTAGCACTACCTTTAATCTTCTGAGTTTTTCTTCCCAAACAAAGAAGGCAGAGCCTCTTACTATTTCATTCCAGGTTTTGGTAACCAGATCTTGGAAGCTTTCATCTTCGAGCCAGGTTGGGCTAAATATGAAAGGGATTGGCCCGAGATTCTTGTCATGTGAGAATATATCCAACATGATTGGTTTGTGGTCTGACACACTGTGAGGGAGGATGGAGGAGGACAGGGTGAGGCCCATAAGCATAAAGGTGCTATGAACTAAGAACCTGTCCAGCCTAGCAGCAATGTGCCCCAGTCCTGCCCTCTTATTAGACCATGTGTATTTCCCTTTAGTAGGTTTGACATCTTCAAGATCCCAATCTGACATATCTTCTACCCATTCCCTTGCTGGATCTCGCACAATGGATCCACATTTTTTCTCGTTCCCTGCTAGGGTCACATTGAGGTCCCCTCCAATAATGATATTTTCTAGATCATTTAGAAGTAGGTAATCTTTCAGGGTATCCCAACAAAATATTTTTTCCTCCAAGAGGACATGCACATAAAGATTGAAGAGACTTACCTATTGGCCTGTTTTTTTTTAAGGAGGTTGGTGTAGATCCAATGCTTGCATGTTTCATATTTAATGAGGTCATACTTCGTATGGTTCTAGAGAGTGCCTATACCTCCCGAGGCTCCTCTTGCGCTTTCTGCTATTCCTTTGCTTGTTTTCCAAAGTGCGTTTGTTATGTTGAGGAAGTCTTGTTCTTCCATCTTAGTTTCCTGGATAAGAAGGATCTCAGGGTTTGAGGTTCTGATGATATCTTTAAGCACTTCTTCCTTTGTTCTACTATCAAAACCCCTGCAATTCCAGGAATTTAGTCTCATGATTTACCTAGGGGGGAGATATGGGCTCCTTGAGGGGCCCTGGAGTGCTTCCTTGTTTGCCTAACATTGATCAGTTGTCTGATTGTTGGTTGCGATCCACTCAAGACATCTTTGTATGTCTCCTTTTCTCTTTCTTCTTTCTCGGATTTCCTGCCTTGGGTTGTTTTTATTGGGGTGATAATGGTGTCACTTGCTCCCTCCCTGTCACTGTCTGAGGAGACCTCTCCTTCCTCCACTTCTAGCTCTTGGTTCTTTCCCCCCGTGGTTTGTCCTTTCTCTTCCACCCTTTCTGGCAACAACTCCTCTCTGGCATTTGGAGTTTCCTTCCCTTGCTCCGCTTCTACTATAGGTAACTCCTGAGGGGCTTCCCCTGCTGATTTCTCTATTTATGGATCTAGCCCCCTAAACCTGTTTGATGTCGTTGTCTCTGGTTGGTTTTCTTGCTCCTTGGATTGAGTCAGGTTTGTCTTTTCGTTCCTTGGGCCTTTTGCCTTGGATGAGGCTCTTCCTCTTCTGGGATGTTGCCATCCTTCTCCATTGTCTTTCTCCTTATTTGGGTCTTTAGGGAAGTTTCAGTGAAAGTGGACGTACTCGTGACATTCCCTACATTTGAACGAAAGTTGTTCATAATCAATATTTTGGTAATGCTGCTAGTCTCCAACCTTTAACTTGATTTCCTCTGGGAGACCTACCTCTAGATCTACTTCCACACAAATGCGTGCACATGAGTATTGGTCCTTGGGGTCCTCTCTGTCGATATAATGACTGAGCCCATTTCCGATTGCCTGGAGCGAAGTGGGATTCCGACAATGGATTGGGAGGTTTGGGAGTCTTACCCAGACCGGGACGTCCTTGGGTACTTCCACCATTGGATCAAATCTTGTCATCCAACGGTCTAGGTAGATCCCTTGAGTTCCCATGAAATAAGGTCTGTTTCGGAAGATGAGATCTCGATCTTCTTGCGAGATGAATTCGAAGATAAAGAAGCCTCTTCCCACTGTATAGTAGGTTACACTATTCTGGATCAATGGGCGCCAGTTTCTTTGGATCCAGTTGTCTGTGGACCTGGTTGAGGGCCAGAGCCCCATAAATTGTCCTACCAAACCACGATCTAATAGGGAGACTGCTATGCACATAGGGTGGTTAGGGGGAAGATCAATCTTCGAAATCGAGTCGAGTTTCTTAACGAAGCTTGGGGGAGCAGCTGGGGGAAGCTTCTTGCCATGGGTGACTAGAAGCTTGCGGAAGGAGTCAGTTGTGGAAAGAAGGGGCGGAAATACCCCTCTTTTAGGGGTGGCCATGGCTGTAGCAGAAGCGCTCAGAAGGTTAACCCTAGGATACCTCAGAAGCACTGTATTTTTCTTTCGAAACTCCCAAGTAATACTCAATACAACATTAACCTCTAATAAAATAGATTATATCTTCAATTTGCACTTCATTTAAATGTTGTTTTTTTACATTTAGAGCTCATCTAAACTAACATCCATTTTTTTCATTTTGAACATGAAAACAGGGACAAAACCATCAGAACACAGAACCATCAGAACTTTCATGTAACAAGAAGCAAAAATAATCTTGTTAGAAATGGAGGTATTTATGGGGTCAATGTTTGTAGAAAATTTGATAGCCATGCCTCCTACTTGTATATCTATATCTATTTGAATACATTAGAAAAACAAGCATATGAGTTTGTATACCTTCTTGTTCCAGCTTCTATTCGCTTGGTTACTTATCCTATCCAACAGACCTTGTAGTTAAAATCATTGGAACCCCATTAATGAGGGCCTAATGAGTGACCGAGTAGAAGTCATGTCCAGGCTACGAGTAGAAGGCCCTTAACGTGTAAAAGATACTGGATCAAATGCTTTTACCTCTGCATCCTTTGCAACCTGCCATTTGTATCCATCAAGCAAACTGTGTCAAAGGCAGAGTGTTAAGCCACTTAATAATCCAAAAATTGCATAGCAGTGAAAAACAGACCTAGTCATAGAGCCCTAATAGGTAGTAGAGGAGAAAGGAGTACAACCACTTGCAGATGCATATGAAATTATAAACCCATCACCTTGTGTAGATACGTATGCATATGTGACAACAGTTGAAGTTTAAAGTTTACTTAGTTGATTGATCTTGATGACCCATAACCCATTTATTCATAATAATTCTACTAATAAGAGACAAAGAAGCAAGCAACACCACTTACAAATGCAGGTCCCATTTACTCAATTGCCCAAGCAAAAGAACTAGTAGAGGTACTAGCATATAAGGTAGTAATTTACCTTGAATACGCCCCATTTTACTTGGTATAAGAACCAAATATAGAGGAAAACACAATTTCACCGCAAAAAACACAATTTCACCATTGAATCCACAATTAAGGTCACCCCACCAACAACAATGGATTTCGCTACAAGGTTGTCAGTCCCAGGTATAGATACAAACCCAATTGACCGAGATTAATACCCCCGAGAAGTCAATCAAAATTGCTTCTTTACCTCATCCAGTTTTGGAGTTGTTCCACCATTCATTCAAGATTGTAAGTCGTTAACTTTAACTCAGTTTTGAATCAAAWGGGGTTCATTCTCATTAATAGAGAAATCAGGCAGGTGTTTGAATCGCACCACAACCAGAAGGGAAACCTCGTGACCATACTCAATATTCTATTTTTCTTATTTCTYGAATTGCCAAATCATCTTCGCTCATGATATCTCTAGTAKCTAGTTTTTTCACTTCTTCTCTTGAGAAGGGAAATTCCAGAAGAAGATAACTCTTTCTTCCTGGAGTACCAAAAACAAGAAGTATGCAAAAACCAAATGCAAGGAAAGAGAAGTAATTATCATATGACCACACTGAAGGTACCCCTAGATCGGTAAAAGCACTGCTTGTCGGTAATAACATCTGGTGACTGGTTGGCATTGTCTTCTTCAAAAGGATAACAGACTCCTGAAACGCGTGGTTCAATATAACAAACATGTGGTGAAACGTGTGGTTCAATATAACACACATGTGGTTACAGGGCACATCTGTCAACAATACATTATCCATTTGTCACCTTTTATACCTTCCTTCATTTTACACAATAAATAATTGATGGACAATAAATAATTGTTATTGGTGATTACACTTAAGCATGCTATTTTATTTTATAGTAAATCATGGTGGTTACTGGCCCCTTGAACATCGTTCTGCCCCAATGTTGATTAGTCAATGGATTACTAAATTGTCCCAAAAACACTGCGGATGTGGCAATAAAATTATGCTTGTCTGCAACAAATGGCTTGGTACATTTAGTTGTCAAGATAAATCGCAGTTATATGTTATAACTGCTTGCATCACAACGAGTTTCTTGAATGAATTGAAATAATAGAAATTCTAGCAATTCTAAGATAAGAAAAAGAATAGCAAGAAAGAACAGTTTCATTGTTGAAGATCTCTTCGTTGCTGAAGGATTTGGTCGAGCATATTGAAAGGGGGCTCTTCTCTCTCTGGCCTGTGAAAAGTTTTTCGTAGATTAATTGCGCCGTGACTAGGTTCTATTTATATCTGAATTAACTTAGTCCACATCAAAATAGGTTTCATGTGAGCTCCCCGCTAATATACTCCTGATATTTGGCAAAAACAAATTTCTTCCACCACAGTTGGCAGTGGCAGGGACTTGATGCCCTTTGCAACTCCACTTGTTATAATTTAAATTATATTCCAATTATGTTATGTTCCATTTTAAAAGAAAAAACAAATTTCAACATTTAAAACCAAAATTTGCTAAGTTACCCGATGGTGATTCATAATACTTCAACATATAGTTTCCATTTTTATAATCTAAGAATCCTTATCTTAGAGATTGAAAAGATTTACCAATTGTTAGGTGGAAGAGTTTATCCGTAATTCTGATTTAGGTGGAAGAGTTTGAATATGATTGCATTACCTACCATGATATTACCTATTCATCTCTTTGGATTATATTTATATTATTATTAGAAGAAGCTACTCTCAAAGGGTGTTTAGCAATAATTAGTTGATGGAAATGTTTGTGCGTTCATGTTTATGAATGCATAAAAATATAATTATTTTATTTATTTATTTAAAATAGAAATTATATGGAAGATTTTATTAATTATATATATATATATATATATATATATATATATTTTAGCATTTGCACATTGAAGATTTTATTAATTTTGTTTATCATCTTTTTTTTTTAGCATTTGTATTTATTTATTTTGTTATTTAATTTTTTATAAGAATTATAGGTTTAAGCAAAGTTTATACTAGTTAAGAAATTTTAAGATTTTATTTATTAATTAATTAAGATAAATATATATGTTAAATTTGGAAGTTTTTCTATATATCAATTAAGAGAGAATATTATTATTTCTAATTTGAATTAAATGAGATACTAGTCACATACGCAATGCAATTATGCACATATGTGATGCACTTACACACATAAGTGATGTGCCTAACATAAACATGACATACTCACACACATACTCGATACATTCACATACAATGTAAGTGACACACCAATGCATATAAGTGACACACTCACACCATAAGTGACATACTTATCCATAAAAGTGACACCAATGCAACATAAGTGAAGCACATATAGACATAAGAGACACACCTAACATAAATAACACACTTGCACACCTAAATGTCACATCTAACACATAATTAAAGCGTGCACACACACACAAAATTACGCACTCACACACATAAGAGACAAACCTAATATAAATGACACACTCACACACATAAGCAATACATCTAACATGTATGCAACATACTCATGCACATAATCGATGCATCGATGCACATAAGTAACACATTCATGCACGTAAGCACAAACCTAAGTGATGCTCTCATGCACATAAGTGACACACCTAACATGAGTGACGTTGTTACACACATAAGAAATGCACCTAATGTTGAGTTTTGGTGTACCTCAAGAAGTGATTCCCTTGTGGTTTGGAGCCTCTAACCACAAGAGGGAAATATTTGACCCATTGTGCCTTATACTTTATGTCTAATTTCACTTTGACATTTTCCTAAGTCAAAAGGGTGAAATTTGTCACTTGAGTGAAAAGTGACTATTAATTCACTTTGTGGGTGAATTGGGGGACATAAAGTGAACTATGGAAACTTAACCCAAAGTGGGTTTTGGGTTGAGATTTTTTTTGAGAGATCTCAACCATGGTTTAGATATGGCTTGGAGTGATCCTATCCATTGATCTTTTTAGGTTTCCTTATGATTCCTTAAGAGGGGCACATAGGGAAAAAGGAGTCTCATTCACTCTTTTGTTCACTTGGAGAGGAAGACGAGAGAAATGGAGGCGGGAATGGAAGAAAAGGAAGAGGGCAGAAAGGGTGCCTCCTTTCATGGAGGGCTCTAGGAGGGTTTGGCTCCATTTATTTGTGGTTTTCATGCTTGCTTGGAGGAGGGCGCACTATAGGAGGAGGGTGCACACCTAACAGGGAGGTCTTCTACTTGTTAGATTGTTGATTGGAGTGTCTTGTTGGAGAGGTATCACACAAGGGAAGATTTGTGTGCAAGGGTTTATTGTAAAAGGATTTGAGCAACAAAGGCACAAGGCTAGAGTGGGATTGAGAAACAAAGGAGAAGGGCGCACCATGCTTGGGCGCATTCACCTTCTTGGACTTGTATAACATCTTGAGAGGGGTTGCCTTTGTATCAGGTTCATTTGTTTCATATACTTGTTGTATCTCATGCTTTAGACACCACTTATATATACTTCCATTCCAAACTGGTTTTCCCCGCTGGGGTTTTATCCAAGGTCATGTTGACCAAAGATACTTGTGTTCATTTCTTGCATGCTTAGAGCGTAGATCAACTTACTTGTATTGTTAAGATCTAGATGAAGTGTTACTTGTTTTTAGTTATATTGCACGTGTTAACTTTAGGTTACGAAAACACCTGTAAGGGCGCCTCAAAGAACACTTAACCTACAAAAACTATGGGCATAAAGTTATTAAATTGTTTGATGTCCTAAAACAACAAAGGAAAATTTTGAAGATTGAAACTTACAGCCAATTTCAAGGTCAAAGACAGAGCTTATTTGGCAGCCTCATAGGACCTCAATTTTCTTCATGGTATTAGAGCCTTGTTGGCAAAGTTTTGTTGATTTCTAGAGCATCTTGTTGGAAGATTTTGGACAACTTGTTGGCAGAGTTAGTGGATAGATTGTGAGCAGATTTTTTAGACAGTTGGAGGACTATTTTTTGGACACGTTTGGACAACCTTACTTCCTCTTGTGTGTCAAGTGGTGAAGTTGATTTCTTTTGCATTTTTCGTATCAGTGTGAGTGTCAGTGTGAGCTTCTGTGTTGAGTTTTAGTGGGAAGCCATGTCAGTGTCCCAGATGCAGACAAAGGATAGGATAGACAGAGCTAGCAACTAGTCCCCTTAGAAGACGAGGATCACTTTCATCTTGGAGGACCTTCAACTATGGGATATAGTTAAAGCTCCCATGGTGATTCCTCTTGCACCTGCTCCATCGCCATTGTTGGATGCATATTTCAGGAAGGATAACATCAAGGCAAAGAGGACTATTTGTGATGCGTTGAGGGACCACATCATTCCCCATCTGACTAGTAAAGACTATGCATTTGAGATGTGGGAATCCTTATGCAAGCTTTACCAGAGTCCTAACCAGAACCAAAAGATGGTTATGCAGGAGAAGCTCGGGAGCATTCAGATGCTTGATTTTGAGATAGTCACATCATACTTAGGTAGATTCACTTTGATCAGAGATGAGTTATCAATGGTTGAAGAGATTGTGGATCCAGACTTTTTGGTGAGGACAACTTTGAATAGATTTTCCAAACCTTGGGGTTCATTTGTACGAGGCATCCTTTCCCGGAAGGTCATGCCTACTTGGGATATACTTTGGGACGATTTCATATAGTTGGAGTTGAGGTGCAACTATGGTTCTTCATGAAAACAACATATGCCTAGGGGGATGAGGATGTTTCTCTTTGGTTAAAGGGAAAGAAGAAGATCAGAGAGGGTGTGAGACAGGGTCCCAAGGGAGGGACCTAGTCACCATAGAGTGGAAGTGGGCAGAAGGAGGACATAAACAAAGTGAGATGATTTTCTTGTGGTGATATGGGGCACTATGTTGGGCAGTGTCCCAAGAGGAATAAGAAGAGGTAGCAGGGTGGTATGGCAGTGACAGCTAAGGAGGAGGAGTTCAATTCACCATTTGCGAGAGAGTGTACATTCATTAGTTATTTTTTAGTTGATACACCGTCCAACATCAGGTGGGGGGACAGAGTTGAGGAGGACCTATTGTCTTAGAGTAGTGATTTTGAGGGAGCTCAGGCTCAGTTTTTGAGGACACCATCTTCAGGAGTGACTGGTCCACCCGAAATAGCTTCAGTTTCATATTTTTCGAGACAGAGGGTTGGTGCAGGGGATTCAGAGCATTAGATATTGATGAGGAGGAGGAGTAGGGCACCATAGAGGATTGATCCTCACTTGGCCATGGAGACAACATATCAGGTTCAGGATCCACTTCAGGTGGAAGTCACTTAGTGAGAGGCAAAGTTGAGGATCTTGGTGAGAGGCCAAGATCTAGATACTCTTGGTGAGATTCCAAGAGGGAGAGACTCTTGGTGAGATTCCCAAGAGAGAGACTCTTGGTGAGATGTCAAGAGTAGTGATTGTTGGCGATATGTGAGGCGGTGCAAATCCTTGGTGAGAGACCAAGGTTGAGGATCTTGGTGATATGCCAAGACCTAGAGACTCTTGGTGAAATACCAAGAGATATTACTCATATTGAATTCCATGAGTATAGGACCTTGGTGAGATGCCAAGACCTAGAGACCTTTGGTGAGATACTAAGGGAGATATCTTTGGTGAGATGTCAAGATCTAGGTGATCTCTCATAGGTGGAGATGGACTTCCATCTAGAGATCAGGGAAAGTCTGCAGATCATTTTCAGGGAAGGTTGAGAAGATTAGTGTTAATATAGGTCAAGCAGATCAAAGAAAAAGGGTACATCCATACTCACCTAGGCCTTTCCCAGAGGAAAGGAAGTCCACAGTTGGGACGAGATTGATTGGTGAGAAACACCTTCCTCTGTAAGAGGGAGTGTTGAGTTTTGGTGTACCTCGAAAAGTGGTTCCCTTGTGGTTTGGAGATTCTAACCACACAAGGGAAATATTTGACCCATTGTGCCTTATACTTTATGGCTAATTTCACTTTGAAATTTCCTAAGTCAAAAGGGTGAAATTTGTCACTTGAGTGAAAAGTGACTATTAATTCACTTTGTGGGTGAATTGGGGAACTTAAAGTGAACTATGGAAACTTAACCCAAAGTGAGTTTTGAGTTGAGATTTTTTTTGAGAGATATCAACCATGGATTATATATGGCTTGGAGTGATCCTAGCCATTGATATTTTTAGGTTTCCTTATGATTCATTAAGAGGGGAACATAGGGAAAAAGGACGCTCATTCACTCTTTTATTCATTTGGAGAGGAAGATGAGAGAAACGAAGATGGAAATGAAAGCAAAGGAAGAGGGTGTTGAATTTTAATGATTGGCTCAATCATGTATAGTTTATTTATTTTTAGCATTAACTTGAACCATAACCACTGCAAAAACAATACACTAGCTGAAGTAAACCAAGATCACAAGAAGAATAACCATGCATAAGAACAAAAGAGTTTATCCTGGGAAAACCCTTCTCAATCAAGGGAAAAACCCAACAATCATTTGCTATAGAGTCAAGAGAATATCCCCCACACCAGGAACTATAGAGAACACAAGAGGGTGCTCTATGAATGCGAAATATGGCACCTAGAAAAGTGTGCCCTAAATTGCATCTCACAATTTCAGACCATGCGTTGAGTGTGAGTGAGAGAGATGATCCACAATGGGGATCTATCTCTTATTTATACAAAACCTATCACATCAAATAAATGTTTCTATTGGCACAATAGGGACGACATGTACTACTAAAAAATATAATTAATCTATACTCAATATTAATTATCTTTACATGGTGGGGTCGACTTGTACCCTTTATAACACAAATTAGGGTTTTACCAAAGTCTCACCCTCTTTTTATATAGCAAGGGATCTCACACATCCTCTAGTGCTCTGCCACTAGGGACACGTCCACATGTGCTCAACCACAGGGATGTCACTCTCAACATATCAACTCAACCAAGTCCACATGAGTATGATCTAGAGAGCCATCTCAAGTCAACTCAACTAAGTCCATAGGAGTCCGACATGATACCATCTCAATTCGTCTCAACTAAGTCCAAAGGAGCACAAAAAGAGATCACACATCATCTGAACTCAGTCCAAAGGAGTATGACACACCCATCACATTGGATTTCTCACAGATCGTCTCAAATAAATCCAGAGGAGAACGACCTGGAGAATGTCTCATGAAGCTGCAATCATCAACACTCCCTCTCAGTTAGGGAGGCAATTCTCCACTGGGCCAAGTCTCTCACGGAAGTACTCGAAATTTGTCCTAGTAAGAAGTTTGGTGAAGAAATCTTCAACTTGCTCGTGTGTAGAAAGGTATTGCACATGTACTTCTTTCCTCTACACCATATCTCCGATATAATGGCAATTGATCTCAATGTGTTTTGATTTATCGTGAAACACGTGATTCTCGAAGAGCTTCACACAACTCTAGTTATCACAATGGATAACGGTGGAATCCATCTCATGACCAAATAAGTCTGTAAGGATCTTGTGAATCCACACTGCTTCGTAGACTTCCACACATTATACAATGTACTCTTCTTTTGCTGTACTCAAAGCCATAGAAGTTTGTTTCCTGTTGCACCAGGAAACCATGGAAAACCCCAAAGTAAAACAACAACCTGATGTTCTCTTCTGGTCCACTGCGCTCCCTACCCAATTTGTATCAGCATATCCCTGCAATCTCATGTCTACACTGGAGCCATATCTCAGGCCATAACCAATTGTGCCTCATAGATATCTCAACACATGCTTTGTATTTATCCAGTGTGTTTTTTTCGGATGACTCGTAAACTGACTAAGTACACTCACTGCATAGCATATATTAGTTCTGGTGTTAACTAGATACATCAATGATCCAATAATTTTTCTATAAATATGTGGATCAATATCGCCTGAATCAAAAGAAGCCTCATTCATCTTCTTCAGATTCATCACCATCAATGTAGGCATGGAATTGCAGTCCATCATCTCGAATTTCTTCAATATCTCCATTGTATATTTTCCTTGACTCAGGAAAATGTCATCAATCCTCTGCCATACTTCTAGTCCTAAGAAGTAGTGCATCATACCAAGGTACTTCATCTCAAATTTAGAAGTCAATGAACGCTTGCATTTAGCAATAAGACTTTCTAAACTGGGGAGGAATAAGTCATCAACATATAGGACCAAAATCAGGCACTCATCACCAACAATGTGGTAGTATAGGTTGGGATCAACAACACTCTTATTGAATCCCAAGCTCATCAAGTATCCATCAATCTTCTCATACCAAGCAGAAGGTGCCTGCTTTAGTCCATACAGGGCTTTCTTCAACCTGCACACATGAGACTCCTTTTCATGTGTCACGAATCCATCTGGTTGCTCGATGTAAACTTCTTCCTCAATATCTCCATTGAGAAAGGTTGTATTTACATCCATATGATGTAGTTTCCAGTCCATGGATGCAGCTAGAGAAATAATCGTATGGATGGAAGTGTATTGGGAAACATGAGAAAATGTCTCCTCATAATCTATTCCCTCTACATGAGTGAATCCTCTAGCCACAAATATTGCTTTTTATTTCTCAACACTTCCATCAATTGCATGTTTAATCTTATATATCCACTTGGAAGTCACTGAAGACTTCCCTTCTGGTCTCGGAACAATATGCCACACATCATTCTTCAGGATGGACTGATACTCTTTTGTCATGGAATCTTGCCAAACTTGTTGACCTGCTGCTTCTCCATGAAAATAAGGCTCAGTATCAATGATGTGGCTCATAGCTGAAATATAGCTCGAAAATATCTGTGGTCTCTTTCTCTCTCGGAATGTACCACAAGGAGTTGCATGTCCCTTTGCCTCTTGCAGAGTCTCTCGAGATCATGTAGGCCTCTTTCGACATACTGCCATGTCTCTGGGAACATCAACTATATCTACAGGATCAATTGGATCAATAATTGTCTCCCTTTGAACTATTGAATGGGGAGAAGGTATTGTCTCTTCCTTCTTCTCAGATAGTTTGACTCCCTCTGAAATTGGAAGCTAGATAAACATCCATCCTGGAGGAAAGTTTGTGACATCATCCTTTTCCTATGTTACTATCCCGGAGACATCCCATGTATTCTCAGGTCTTCTACTCCCTCTACAGTACTTTGCTAGCCTCTCATACTAGGATAATAACCAAGATGACCTCTCGTATGGATAACAACCAAAATGGACTCTTGTACTAGTATAATAACCAACCAAGAAAAAATTGGACTCTTGTACCAGGGATCATGGCCCTTCAATAATGAAATAACAAATCTGGCCTCCCATACTAGGATAATAAACAAGATTTCCTCCCATAGGGATAACAACCAAAATGGCCTCCTGTATTAGGATAATAACCAACTAAGAAAACTTGGACTCCCATACTAGGGATCATGGTCCAAGTCATGAGGGCTCCCATGCCAGGGATAATACCCTTCATTATCAAAAGAAAACTACTATAGAGTAATGATGAAATCAATTAAGTAAAGTAGTACAAAACTTACCTTAGTCTGCAATCATGCTCAATCTTGATTTTGGTCTTCCCAAGAAGACTGATATAGAGAATAAATCCTCGTCATTCTAGCTTGCATTCCTTGAATTCTTTTGAGGTGGCTAAAGTTGCTTTCCTTTCTTCCTCAAAGTACAATTATTCACATAGTGACAAGGGCTTGAAACCTTGCACATCACTAGTTGCAAGTCTAGTCTCCTTGATGTCCACTAGATCTTGAATAAGATGCACTTATAGCACACACTCAAAAGTCATGCCAAGGATCATTCTTGAAATCTGTACAATCTGTAACATACCTCTCACATCAACTATCTTCAAGCTTCCATTTTTCTGGACAAGGATTTTGTTAGGACCACATATTGTACCCTTTTTGCCCATACTATTTGCTATTATTTTACCCTTCATCACCTACATTTTGACTTATACTATCATTCCACTTGATCATTCCAAGGTACATAA
>JZKD02S0318947.1:55271-72925 GCA_000966675.3 Picea glauca | reverse complement strand
ATTGTTCAAAAGATGGCCATGATGAAGACCATTGTTGGAAGCTTCATCCTGAAAGAAGACCCAAAAAGTTTGGCAACAACAACAAAGGGAAGTCGAAGACTGTTGCGACTGTTCATCAAGACTTAGGTTCGGATTCGGGTGATGAGATGAAAATCACAGCCATGGGTTACCAAGGTAATGGTTCTATTGCAAGTACTATCTCTTCAAGTAATGCTAATGTCAATATAACTCAACAAGAGAAAACGAGAATTGAACTTTTTCATATAAGGATTGTTTCAAAACATACTAGGATAGACACATTATTTGATTCTGGATCACAAGAAAACCTTATTTCTGAAGAGACTGTTAAAAAACTTAAGTTGGAAACAAGTCCACATCATAAACCATACCCTCTTGGTTGGATATGTGATAATCCTAAGTTACAAGTAACCAGGAAGTGTAAAATTAGGTTTGCTATAACTGCAAATTTCATTGATGAGGTAGAGCTTGATGTGATTCCATTGGATATATGTGGTATTATGTTGGGAAGCCCGTATTTGTATGATAGGAAAGCTATTTTCTATTGTCAGGAGAATAAGTATTATTTGTTTAAAGATGGGGTTGAGTACATTGTAAAAGAGTCAGGCCAAGTACAAGACGAGACATGACAAGCATCGTGTTGATCACAGTTTCGAAGTTGGAGATGAAGTTTGGATTTACATCAGCAAGGAGAGGCTTAAAGGGGAAGGTAAAAAGTTGAAACCGATTCGATATGGTCCTTTCAAGATTGTTGACAAGATTGGTAACAATGCTTTTCGTTTAGATTTGCCTCCTTATATGCAGATATATGCAATTGTTGATGTTGAGAATTTGAAGTTGTATGAGCCTCCATTGATCGATGATCAAGGAGAGCACGTTCAAATTCCTTCTATCAATGATTTTTCTCCAAAGTATCTAATAGAGCTGCAGGAAGACACCATCCTTGACAGGAGGATGCGAACTTCGAAACGAGGAAATGTGGAGTATTTGCTAGTTGGACTTAAAGGGACGAATCTAAGTAAGGCCAAGTGGATTGAGGTTGGAAGGGTGAGGGAACTTTACCCTCATCTTCACATAGACTGAAATAGTCTTTTGGAGGTCCAAAATCTTCCCAATGGGGAGGTGTGATTAGGGGATCAAATTTTGCTCAAAATTTCAAAAAGCTCAGAATGCGACGAAATTAGTGTCATTGCGTCCGTCTCGTCTTCCTGATTCTGGCGGTATATTTACTTTGTCAAACGGGCTCCGTATGGAGAAGATATCGCGTTCTGTTCATCAGGTCAAACAGGGAAATTTTTTGGTGCTGACTGTACAGTCCGTATAGTCTGACGTGGCAGGACCGTACAGACCGTATGGATGACATGGAAACATCTGGTTGGTTGACAGTTGTCGAATCCAGAAGTGACACGTGTTCGTTGGGTGGCAAATTGTATGAGGACACGTGGCCCAATCCGTGGGCACCACATGTCACTCGTTGTTTGGTTTATGGTTGTTGTGTAAAACTATGGGAGTCCGCGGGGTTCGACCCTTGGACCTCCCACACTATGTAACGCCTTCTCATAACCGTCCAACTAATGCACCCACACTATATGACTTAACATATAACCATTCACAACGTTTATAAATTTATATAATTGTATAAATGGGTGGGGGTCGGGCCGGGGCTTAGCCCCGACCCGTGGTCCTATTCATTGTAATGTGACCTATTGTTATATTGCGCGCGGGTGTTAATACGATGGAGTTTGGTTTACGTTGTATGCCACGGTTATATGGTTTGCCATGTGACCATGTATGGAGCGCGGGGGGAGTTACACCATTGTAATAATATTAACCACCTTTTGCCATGCGCGCGGTCCTATGAGCCATATGCCTAGGTGCCTAGGCGGTTAGGGGCTGACACACCCTTAACTGTTCTACGGTTTGCACCGTTGGCGCGGTTGCGCCCGGTGCTGGGGTTTCACGCTTTATATTGTGTGTGAGCTAGGTTCAATGAAGAAGGGGGCGTTTTGTAGATGCAGAGACAACAAGCTTGAAGGGGGGACTTCCAGGAGGCCTAACTTCTTCATTTTTCGACCGATTGAGGTGTCAAAAGAGCCCAGACAGGCGTTTTGATATGCGTTGAAGCCATTAGAGCAGTCGGTTTGTCAGTTTGAGCATTGTAAGACATGTTTTTGAGAACTTTTGAGAAATTAATAATAATGATCCATTAGAAGCTGGACCAGGAGATGTAGCCCAAGAGAGGGGTGAACTCCTTTATCAATTGTTGTGTTTATGTGCTTATGTTCATTGATTATGCTACTGTCTATGTGTAATTTGCATGAGTAATCCTTTAAATCTATGTGTTGCAAACTGATCCATTTGCTTTAAACACAGAACATTTTCATTGCAAATAATTTCAAGTATTTCAAGTCTTCTTCATTTTTAGATCACATGGGAATTGTCTTCAAGGAAAGAAGACAAAATAAAGCGGAATGTAAATAAATCAAATTCAACGACAGTGAAGGAAGGGAAGCTCTCTTGCAAGAATTGCAAGAAAGAAGGGCATGATGATGACCATTACTGGAAATTGCATCTAGAGAAGAGACCAAAGTGGTTCAAAGAGAGGAAAGGGAGGAAAACAGTTGCAACATCAACATGGCCAATAGACTTGGGATATGATTCAAGTGCTAAGACTAAGATCACAACAGTTTGTTTGACAGGTAAAATTGGTGATGGTTCTGATTCAAGAAGTAATTTGTTTCATATAAGGGTCATAATGAAACATACTAAGATCAATACATTGATAGATAGTGGATCTCAATCTAACTTAATTTCAAAGGAAGTGGTTAAACAATTGGGATTGACAACTAATATACATCATAAACCTTACTCACTTAAATGGATAAGTAACAATCATAGATTGCACATAACAAAGCAATGCACTTTAAAGTTTGAAATTTCATCAAAGTTTGTGGATGAGGTAACGTGTGATGTGGTGCCACTAAATGAATGTAGAATGGTATTAGGTAGACCTTATTTGTATGATCACAAAGAAATATTCTACAGGGAACATAATCAGTATCACTTAACTAAAGAAGGCAGTGAATATGTCGTACATGCTCATCACTTAAAAGCAAGTCAATCTCTTCAAACAATGGAACAATTAAGGAAGGCAACTTAAGCAAAAAATACACCTATAATTGTGCCAAGTAAAGCAATTGATATTAAGCATGAACATGATATGGTTGTAGAATGGAAATTCAATCATACTTTTCTTCAATATAAGCTAATGTCGTACAAGCACATCAAACATATTGGTTCATTTGTAGTCATATTTTTTATGTTATCGTTGTTAATGTTTTCAACATGGATGGTAGTGGCTTCAGTAAGATATGAATGAGTTCAAGTGGCTAACAATATTCTTTCATTTTTCATGGTTATTTGTCAATTTATTATGATGCGAGAGGTGCACCAAACAAAGTTTAAAGACAAAAGACAAATGGTGTAGCCTATCCCGCGCCTGATGATTGGTTAATACCCTTTTGGAGGACCAAAAGGTCTTAGTGGTGAGGAATGATTCAAAATGGATCCAGGAAGGCCTAATTGTTTTTTTATCGGAATCGGAAAAAACTAGTGCCATTGTGTTGGGCTCGTCACATTGTTTCCGTCCATATAATTTTTTCCAAAAATGGACATTGTATGAGAAAGTTATCATGTTCTGATCGATTTCCCAAATAGACAAAAAAGTCAACTAGTCAAAGTCAATAAGATGTACTGATGACGTCAGCAGTACGTCGGAATGATGTCATGATGACATAATCAAGGACACATGGAAGCATGAGAAGGTGACATGTGTCACTCATTTTTGGCATTTTCAGGGGCTTATGTGGATCAATAAAAATTGACACGTGACACTGTACGGACACTAACGTGACCCAATGACAAGCTGACACATGGCAGTATGAATGATAGGTGGCAGTATGGATGTCGACATGGCATGGTGACTAGGAAATACAGATGCTGATGTGGCAACTAACTAGGAAAGTGACTTGGCAGTACATATGTTGACGTGGCAAACTCAGGGTATGACACGTGGTTGTACGACAATGACATGGTAGGTTGACAGGACGGTGATGTGGTGTTGACTGTGTCGGTGATTGGACTGTACGATCCAATCACAAGGTGACACATGGCCCAATCAGAGGGCACCATGTGGCACCCTGGATTCATCCAATGTTGGTTGGGTCAAAAACTTTGTTCTATTTATACTCCATAGGAATCGAACCACAAACCTCCCAGTGAAACGACTTAACCATCGGCGTGATAACCAATACCCCGCATGTGTAACCTATTTAAACATGTGGAAGAATGTTGTTTTAAGTTAATGGTTGGCATGTTTTTTGGGATAAGCCTCGGTCGGTGGGGGCTATCCCATCTGACCAGGAGTTTTAACCAGGGGGTCAGAGGGTAAGGTGTCAGCGCAGGCCACATGGAGCGCCATGCGACCAGGAGCCTATGACTAGGGGGTTGGTGTGCATATTTTTCCCAATTTGGGTTTGTAACTATTTTATATGGATTTTTTGGCTTTTTTATGTTGATTTTGGGAGATTTTCCCCCAAAACTGAGGATCTTGAGCCCTTTTTGAGGCCAGATATTGGGAGGAAGTTGGGATAGGATCCCCAACTCAAGATCTATATAATTCAGAGGTTTTGGATAGTCCAAGGGAGTTCATAGATAACAAAATGATGAATTTTTTGAAATCCTAAGCCATGTTTATGCAGGGAAGCCATTGAGGAATTGAACTTTGGAGGCCATTTCCGGGAGCTACGCTCAACCTTTTTCAGTGTCGTCAATTGGGTTGGATTTTTGAGGTCGAGCAGAACATAGTCAGACTAGTTTGTAATCCTTTTGAGATAATTCTAATGTAATTTTACAGCATTGAATATTAATAAGAAAGCCTCCCCCATTGAGACAAATGCCTGGAGACATAAGCAACCTTGTCGAACTCCGTTATCAAGCTTGTTGTTATGGTTTGTTTTTATTTATGCTTACTTTTGGATATGCATTCTTTATGATGGTTGCAATATTATTTCATTAAGTTCTTATTCTCTTAATTTCATAAATGGTAATTAAACACATGCTTAAAACTCAACCAAGTCTTTAAAGATCATTTTCAGATCATGGAGGAGGATAACAGATGCTCGGTATATCTCATCCTTTTGATGATTCCCTCAAAATATGTTTAACGAACCTAAGGAAGGAGGGGTTCTGTCCTAGATGGGTCCTAGATATTGGATTCACATAGGTCCTTTGATGCATAGTTTTACAATCCCAAAAAAGGTAAACTCGATGGTTTTTCACATTTAGAGAGTATGAAAAGAACTTAAATATGAATCCATGGATGAATTTTTCGTAAATTTAGTCTCCCAAGCCTAAAAAAAGTGTAAAACAATACAGGGGAGAACTCTTCTAATCATGCTTGATTAGAGTGTTCCTCTTTCGTAATTAGTCTCGTGAGGCTGAAAAATAGATAAACTACCACTCGAAAGACACCCTTTAAAACCTTTTAATGAGTGTGAAAGGAAGCAAGATCACTCGACAATCCTTTCATGTTTAGGGAGTCTGAAAAGATCTTAAAGAAAACTCCAAAGAGTTCCTTTTTCATATAGCTTTTATGAGTCTAAAAAAGAGATAAAAGTATACTTGATAACCTATTCTCACATTTTAATGAGCACGAGAAAGAACAAAGGTTGAGCTCGGTAACCTATTTTCATGTATTTTATGATCACGAGAAAGAACAAAGACAAAGCTCGTTCTAGAAAAGACTACTACATTGCGATGGGAATGACCCTCGAACGAGGATCACTTTTAGAAGAGTATCTTTCTAGAGGTAGTTTTCCCCCAGCTTGCATGATAGAAGCTAGCGGTTTTGCTCCAACATGATGTCCAGAGGTTGGATACCTGCCCCCCAAGCATCTTTTCCTCCGACAACTCTTCTTCTTTCCTCATTTAGGTGTCGGGTTACTAATGGAAACATTTTCACAAGGCAGAGGAAAAGAAGGTTTGGGTACTTGATCCAGAGTGAGACTTGATTCTAATGGAGAAGGGTCTATTTCATTTTTTAACGAGATTGACAGAGACAATGAACTATGCTTGTTAGCATTTTTTTCATTTTTTAATGAGCTTGGCACCATATATGCTCGACAAGACCAGGTACTCCCAAAGGATTAGATAATTTTAAGGATTGTCTCACCTGAGTTGAAATCATATTTAACATGGTAACCATTGGGGTGGCAGCAACAGGCAATCAAATAACCATTATGGGCAAGAAATCCTTAAGAAAACCTGCTCCTACTTTTACAAAAGGGGGAATATTCGTTATAGTATTGTGGTGATCTGGAGTTGTATACTCAAGTTGGTCAACAATGCTAATTTTTCCTTGATGGGGAAATTGTAAGATACGAAACACCAAATATGCGATGGAAATCATTGCATAAAACCAACTACGACCAAGTGACAAATCATAATCTAGGGGCACATCGACCACTTTGTTGTCGACTGAAACAGTCTTACCCTTGAACGTCACAACGAAATATTGCAAGAGTCCATGAGGTTGGAAACCACGTCCATCAAACACTTTCAAGGTTATAGGAGATAGGGTAAGTTCAGGAAAACCAAGGGCTTTCCAACAAGGCAAAGACATGACATAGGTGGAGGCTCTCTCATCCAAAATAGTGTGATGGATGTTCTTTCCACCACCCAAAATTTGAATTTGGAAGGGTTGGTGGTGTGAGAGTCTCTCCTGGAGAAAGTCTAGATTAAATGTAATCAAATTTGAATGGAAAGGGGTATGATCACCTCGATGAGTGTCATAAGTATTTTCTTGATTCGTGACATTAACCATATTAAACATGTACACCTCATAGGAACTTTTGGAAGAATCCCCATGGTGGTAATGAGTGTTTCCCCTTTGCAGAGGGGTAGGTTTTTTCACAACCAAATGTTGTTGTTTAACTGGTTGGAAGGTACCCTTCAGATATTTAGCGAAAACCTCACAATGAGGGAAATATTTCATGTAGTGGTCTTCATTACAAATCATATAAGGATATTTAGGCTTCCTAGTTGGTTGACTATCACCACTCTTAGGATTATCCTGCTCGTTAGAAGGTTTCTTGGATTTACCTTTGTTTTTCTTCTTACCTCCTGGTTGCGGAGATGAAGTGGATTGGACCGAATTCACTTCAGAGGTTTGAGCAGGAGTGGAAGTAGTGTTGGTGCTTGGAATAGGATTAGGTTCTGGAGTAGGTATTGATGGATTGTTTGATGGATGAGGAGCGTTTGGGATCAAGTCGTAAAGTGTGTCATAATGGGAGTAAACCAAGTCCAAATAATACACACGACTGATAGTCTGCTCCTGAGTAACAACGTTTCCCATAGAAACATCATGGGTGATGGGAGGAAAGAGAGACTTTGTAAACCAATCCACGAGGAGTTGGTCTGGAATGAGAGATTTAATCAACCATCTTAGTCGTCTCCACTCATAAATATGATCGGATATGTGGGTGGAAGAAGATTGTTAGAGTGAGGTAAAAATATTTGTACCGGTATCGTACTGTATAGGCAAATGAAAATGCATCAGGAAAGCCATGGCAAGAGAATTAAAGTCGACAAAGAAGTTACACGATAGTTCAATGTACCATTTCGTTGTCGTACATGTAAGTGTTCTCTAAAAAATTCTAAGACAAATGGAATCATTCATCAAAGAGTTATAAGAACACCATAAATGGAAATCCATAGCATGATTGTTAGGATCTTCCTGAGGTTTTTTGTCGAATTTCAGGATGTTGGATGGTAATTTTTCAGGGATTCCAAGCTAGAATGGGGCATGCAAGATGGGATCGTTCGTCAAACGCGACAGATCAAGCAGATCTAACATAGCCAAGAATGGTAGATTTCAGTTAGGTTGTGGATACTGGTGATAACCATATTGAGTGGGAATACTAGTAGGACCATATCCAGCTTGCGAATATATGACAAAACTAGATGGTCCTCCCATATAAGGAGGTTGCCCAGGTTGTCCACCCATGTAAGGTGGTTGTCATGTTTTTCCACCCATGTACTGTGATGGAGCAGATGAATTTCCTACATAGTGAAATGGACCTGATGGTACCCTGATGTGATTTGGTTGGCATGAAGGACCTCCCATATATTGTGATTGAAGGGACTGTTGCATAAGAATCGTGGGGTTGATAGATTGATAGGGCATAGTTCCTTGC
This sequence comes from Picea glauca, assembly GCA_000966675.3. Taxonomy (NCBI): domain Eukaryota; kingdom Viridiplantae; phylum Streptophyta; class Pinopsida; order Pinales; family Pinaceae; genus Picea; species Picea glauca. Next base: position 64,652 of record JZKD02S0318947.1, on the reverse strand, counting down.
ATAAGAATGCTCATCATATTGGGTTGATCTCACAAAGGATTCAAAACTCATGGATATGGATTTCCAGGATACAAGTCATTGGTAGTATGGATAGAAGGACTTGCAGGATCAACGAATTTCCCCCAGGCTTGTTGATGTTGCAACCATGTATGTTTCCCCCCTAGTAAAAAGTTTCCCTGCAACTGAAGGTTTCCCCCCTGCTAAAGGTTGGCCTCCCATGTAGGGTTGTTGGTTACTCTCTTACTTACTCTTCTATTATGTCTGAGTTTATATTGACCTAGGGTTCATGTCTATCGGGTTTCCAACAAAGCCTCTAAAACTATCGGCCCTCCTGGTAAACTAGAAGGAAACACAGCGCACAAAATGCATTGTGCAGTCTCACCCAAGATAGATTTAATGGGTGGATGAAATACTCATGTGTTTACAGCCTAGGATTGAGTGCGAGATATGAGAACTGTATATTGAACCATTATTATAACTTGTAAACGCAATATACTATCATTCACAAATAAACATGAAATATAGAAACTCATTCATTAAACATAACCATAACTACTGAAGACAATAGAGATATGCATGCATTTGTCACATAACACATATATTACCATGGTTCACTCCCTCCTGGGCTATGTCCACAAAGATTTGGCTCTCAACTCTTTTATTATAGTATTTCTGCATCTACAACGTCGCGCGCTTTACAATCCATCATAGTTGGGTAAGATATATATGAGGTGGACTAGATCACACCAGGGTCCTCATCTTGTGATATAACCCTCAAGATATACCCTCCTTCTCCCTCTCTAGCTCAAAAACTTACAACAATAGATCATACAACAAAATATTACATATCACATTGACTCATAGATAACTAGTTAAACTTCGATAATACTCTGAACCTCTATATCAACAACTTTCTATGATACCTACGTATCTATATTTATATGTTTATGGCTCTTCATCCATTACAATACATTACCAAAACCCTAACCCTAACGTCGTTAGGTCTTCCCTGCATGCTCGTGTGCTGCTCCTCCTTCTAGCTGTCGCTTTCCTCATGCATGCTTTCTTTCTCAAATTCTCCTTGCTTTTTTGCTTTGGCATGCTTCCAACATGCCCCCAACACTGAAATGTGGCTCATCCCGAGCCACCTAACCTCTATGTGCTTCCTCGATATCCTTAGTGATCCCCTGGAACTTCTCCTTGAGGTATGTTGCTTATGTCTGCAACTGTGTGGTCTTCTCCTTGATTGTGTTTACTACCTGGACTGCGAATTCATCAGTGCTCAATCCTACGCATTCTTCCTGGGTCTATGCTATCTGTGTTTTATCTTCCTCTGCTTGTGCTAGGAATTCTGCTACCCACTCTTGAATAGGATCCATTTGAGCCTGACGCTCTTGTTTCTTTGTTTGCGCAGTGGTGAGTTCTGCCTGCAGTTTCTTCATGTCCTACGCCCCTTTGACGCGTTCCGTGATGGACATTGTATTCTACCTCTGCTTGAGGTCTTGGATCATTGTGTTGATCCTTTATTCTTCCTTTTCCTACCTTTATACTTGTTGATCCTCCTCTAACTTTTTCCAAATTTGTGTTGCATTCTTGAACAAGTCAATTGTTGTGATAACCAATCGCTCTATCTCTTGTAGTTGCTCTACTGCTTCCTGCTTCCTTTGCTCCTTCACTGTTGGTGGAGTGGTGGGTGTGAGATGCTCTCGGAGATTCTCAATATCCTCCTAATATTGATCAAATGCCTGCGCAATATGATCAATATTTTTTGTTGCTCTGATTTCATTCATCTGCGTGGTGTTTGGAATCTTCCCGTATGTTCCTGTGACTTTCTTCTCCAATCCGTTCCTGCCCTCCCTTTCCTCTTGGGTCTTGAACTTAGCCTACTCACATAATGTTTCCAACATGTCCCACTTCTCTGTTTCCTGCTTCAACTTAGCTAAGTCTTTGCATGCTCGAGACTGTACCTCATGGTTTATGCTAACCTGCAACTTGTGTAGAGCCCATGATGGTATCTGCGGCAATACCAGTTGGATTTGGCTTAAGTCTTTGAGGGGTGTCTGCCCCATGATATTTTCCATGTGCAACATACTGGGTGAAATGTGAAATGTTGCGTTTGGCTGCAGTATCATATGGACTGTATCTCACTCTCCTTATTCCAATCTTTCCTTTGTCTGTGGTGTTGATGGCCATATTCCCATGCTGCTAATTGAGGAGTTGTCGCATTTCTGCAAGCTCCTCTTGGATTCTATCCCTGTGGTGCGCAACATTGTCAAAATCCTCAGATATATAATCCTGAACCATTCGGGATATCATCTCTCTGTCATCCTTCGTGATCATATATTCTGGAGGCGTTCTTTCCACCTTCATTTTCTTTTGCGCTCCTCCTATTTGTTTGGCTGGCCTCTTATTTCCACCTAGTTCCTATGGATTGGGACTTGGTGTAGTCCCTTGCACAGCCTCAACTTGTTTTTGCTGCACTTGAGCAGGCTACGTAGTGTTCTTTTTCCCCTTCTGGGTTCCTTTTTTAGCTGTCTCGTCGTCTGTCTCGTTTGTCTTTGTCTGGCCTAACCTTCGTTTCTTGGCCTAACCTTCTTTTGATTGTACCTATGACCTGGTTCTAGCTCTAGGTTTTTTGACGCCATGGCTTGTTTTTTCTTTCTTTGGTGGTGTCATGGTGGTGAATGACGAATGTTTGTTGAGTTTGAATGGTCTCTATGACCTCTGTGGACTCGTCTCCGTGCTCCTTAACCTCTATCACTTTCTGTCTGTTCTCCTTTCTCAAATGGGCTTTTTTCTCCCGCGTTCGTGTGTTGTATGGGCTTCGCATGAAGCTTGTCGAGGATGTTTCCTTAGTTATGGGTTCAATGCACCTCCGGCTCTTTCATACTTGCCATTAATATGCCTTGTCGACTCTATTTGGTGCGATTAATGTGGTGTCCCATTGGTTCTTTCCGTCATTCAATTCTACCTAACTCCATCTTGTCGTACTGCTTTTACGATCCTTCTGTTTCCCGCTTGTTTACCTTTTTACGTGGTCATTGTCCTTCTCCTTGCTGAGTTTGTGTTCCTAAGTATGTGTGCCCTTTCTGTCTTTCGACACACTGCACCTCTGTTGGTATCGCTTAATATCCTGTTTTTTTTTTGTTTTTTTTTACTGCACAGTGGGTGGTTGACTATACTTATACAGCTTCAGTCAGCTCCCATTGATCATCCCTCTGAGTTCGGTGCCTAATCATTATTTCACTTGTATAGCTCCTCCATCTATGACAGATTTTACTTCATACGTTCCTAGCCAATGCATTCTTAGCTTTCCTAGGTGCTGAAACGTTTTGTTGTCATACATTAATACTAGATCTCCTTCCTTGAAAGTTTTCTTCTTGATGTGTCTATCATGCCAAGATTTGTCCCTTGCTTTCTGAACTTGTTGGTGGAACCCTGCTAAGATCTGGTCTTCCTCCATGATCATTAATTGATTTAGTCGTTCCTATACTACGCCTCGCTCTGTCATATGTGTGATTGTTTCTACACATAAGCTTGGTACTAAAAACTCTAATGGCACCACTGCTTCTTGGCCATAGAACAGTTTAAATGGTGTGTGCCCTGTCAAATTTTTGCACGTAGTCCTATAGGCCCATAATACTATTGGTACTTTGAGGTCCTATTCATCCCTATTAACGTTACATATCTTTGTCAACATGTTCTCCAGGATTTTTTTAAATGCTTCCACTGTGTCATTTTCCTGTGGGTGATATGGTGTGCTCTTTTGATGATGGACTTCAAACTCCTCAGTCATAACGCTGATGGTGTTGTTTATGAAGTGCGTGCCTTGGTCTCTCATAAAAACTCTTGGGCACCCAAATCGAGTGATTACTTGTTCAAATAAAAAGTGTGTTGTTGTTTTGGTGCTACAATCCTTTACTGGTGCGACTTCTACCCATCTTGTTAGGTACTCCGTCGCAGTGATAATGTACCTATCTCTTGTTATTTTTGTTGGTGGGTTGATTGGTCCCACAAAGTCTATTTCCCACTTGTCGAATTCCTGAAATGTTACTTATGGTCGTAATGGCATTTCATCCCTTCTACTGGGTTTGCCTACCCTTTCACAGACATTGCATCTCTGACAATACTCCTTCGAGTCTCTGTAAATCGTTGGCCACCATAGTCCTGCGCGCAATACCTTCTGTGTGGTAGCTTTGCTTGCATAATTACCTCCTACAATTCCCTCATGGGGTTCTGCTAAAACTCTTGGTCTTTTGTGTTCTAACACATATCTTCACAAGATGATATTTACACCCATTTTATATAAGTGTCATGTGATCAGTTGATAGTCTGCGGCGTAGACTACCAGGTTTTTCTTCTGCACGGTGTTATATTCTTGCGGCGTAGTACCCGTGCTCAAGTAATGAATGATATCTGTGAAGTATTCATCAGTGATCTAGACTGAAAATAATTGTGCGTCTGGAAAGTTATCCTCTAAGTTCGTAGGTTCTTCCCCATTTGTGACCCTTGAGAGGTGGTCAGGTCCTACATTCAATTTTCCTGGCTTAACTATTACTTCAAATTCAAATTATTGAAATAGTAGTAACCAACGACATATTCTCCCCCCCAACACTGGCTTTTTGACTAGGTATTTCAGGGCTGAGTGATCTATGAACATCTTAAAGTGTTTTCCCAATAAGTAGTGTCTGAACTTTTGCAGTGCATAGATCATAGCTAGGCCTTCCCTTTTTATAGTTTTATAGTTTTGTTCTGATTCTAATAAATTTCTACTCACAAATGCTATAGGGTGATCCAAGTCTCCCGCTCCTGGTTGCGCCAAGATAGCTCCAAGTGTTATGGATGATGCATATACATGTACATGGAATGTCTTCTCCCAGTTTGGAAATACTAATATTGGCGCAATGACCATCTTTTCCTTCAGGGTATCCAGACCGTGTTGGAAATTGTCATTCCACTGAAACTTTGTATCCTTTCTTAACAGCTTTCCCATTGGTGCAGTAATCTGCGTGTATCCTTTGATGAATTTACTGTAGTATCCTGTGTGTCCCAATGTCCCTCTTAGCTGATGAACTGTTTTAGGTGGTGGTAAGTTAACAAACTGCAATCTTTGCAAGATCTACTAACAAATCTTGTTTGCATACTATATGGCCCAATAGTATCCCAAATAGTGTCCCGAATATGCATTTCTTTATGTTCAGTGATATCTGGCACTGCCTACATCTTTCTAACATCAACCGTAAGACTTATACATGGTCCTTCAACAAAATATAGATTGTACAATCATCCAGGTACACCTCTAGGAATTGATGGATGAATTCTTTAAATGCGGCGATGACTACTCTGGAGAATATTGTTGGTGCATTCTTCAGTCCAAATGACATGAATGTGTACTGGTAGGATCCCCATTCTATCTCAAACATGGTCTTGTATTTGTCTTCCGGTGTTATATTGATCTAATGGTAGGCTGAGAATCCATCAGTGAAGGAGTAAGCTTCATGTCCACCTACGTTCTCTAACACTTCATCCATGAAAGGTGTAGGGAATGGGTCATGTAGGCATGCATCGTTCAACTTTCTCAAGTCGAAGAATATCCTTATTCCTCCTTGTTTTTTGTCCTGAACCACCATCAGGCTGATCCATTCTGATTCTTCGACCGGTTCTATGATTCTAGCTTCAAGCATCCTGTCGATATCAACTTTGACTTTCTGCTTATATACTAGGTTCAATCTGTATGGTCGTTTTCTGATCGGTCTCGCTTCGGGTTTGAGTGGTATTTTCATCTCTCCTAGCTCTCCTTCTATACCCTTCATCTCTGTAAATGTTGTGGGAAACAGATCATTGTACTCGCACAACAACTCTGTTATGCTTTCTACTGTCTACTCATCCCAATAATCTCCAATGCTGGCCATTTTCGGATGATCAACTGTCCCAATGTTAAATTTATTTACCTTGATCAGCGCAACAATAAATTTTAATTCTATAGGTGGTCCCTACACTTCTCTTTCGCCTTCTGCTTCTTCGATCTGAATATCGCGTGGATTGTCTTCATCTGGTGCTTCCTCTTACACATGGTAACATGACAGTAGTTCCTTAACTGTCTGTTTGTTCCACTATTTTTCTTTTGTGATAAGTTCTAATTCTGGTTCTTTGATGAATATCACTCCTCTTATTTGTTTAAGAGCAACATCTATGTTGGGGTTCTCATGCTCAAACGAGAAAGTGACTGTAAAATTTTGGTTCAATGTCGTCCAAGTCGCAGTTCCCTTGCGCAGTTCCTAGTTTGTATACCAGTTCGCTAGTATTCCCTCTATGTTGGGTATCTGTTATATTATTTGCATGTGTGTGTGTGGGCACGTCAGATTCGACAATTGCGTCTGATTTAGTGGATTTTTCTATTTTTAGCAGTTTTCTAAATTAATCCCAGATTAAGGGATTAGGGTTTTGGTATCTACAGAATACCTAAAAACATTGTATATATTGTATGGTGAATGGTGAAATTCGATATAATGAATATAAGAAAGGTTTTCCCGGTTGAGGGTTTCCGGTATAAAATCTATATGCATTGCTTTACTTCACAGGTTTAAAACTTACATGTGGTATCAAAGCTTGTTTTTGGCTTCAGACAGATGCCTTTGTTGTTGAGGGTTTGGCTTGGTCTTGATAAATCAAGTTTATCTTGTGTCTGTGATAAACCTAGGTTTAGTGGGAGCTTTTGCAGTGGTGATATGATTGCAAAAAGAGGAATGGCAAGATCTTCTAGAATCGAGATAGATAAGTTCAATGGTAAAAACTTTGAGCTATGGAAGCTGAAGATGGAGGACCTTCTTGTAGACAAAGAACAATGGATCGCTATGGATCCTGGTACACAGACTACTGGTACATCATCTACTAGCACACAGGCTACTGGTACACAACCTACTAGTACACAAACTACCAGTACACCACCTAGTGGTATGTCGAAGGAAGATTGGGAGAAATTGGATAGAAGAGCAAGGAGTATTATTCGACTCTTCCTGGCAGATTCAGTTTTTTTGAATGTCTTAGGAGAATCTACAGCCAAGGAACTATGGGATAAGTTGGGGAATTTGTATCAATCAAAGTCCCTAATAGACAAGTTGTTTCTTCGAAAGAAGTTGTATCATCTTAGGATGGAAGATGTAGATTCTGTGAAAGAACATCTAAATTCCTTTAATACTTTGGTACATCAACTTGTCTCTGTTAATATTACGATTTCATAAGAAGATAAGTGTATTACTTTGTTATGTTCTTTTCCAGACTCTTGGGATAATCTAGTTGTAGAAATAGGTAGTACCACTCAATCTACATTGAAGTATGAGGATGTAGTTGCATCCTTGTTATCTAAAGAGATGAGGCGGAAAATCATGGATGGTCATAGCATAGATGTTTTATTTGTAAGAGGTCATACCCAAGATAGGAATCTTGGTAAGTCTTCGAGAGGGAGATCTAAATATACAAGTAGATCTAAGTCTCCACGAAAATATTTGAGGAAATGTTGGAAGTGTGGTAAAATAGGGCATTATAAGAAAGATTGCAAGTCTAAGAAGGTTGAAAAACCAAAGGGATCTAATAATACCTCTTCCACAGAGACGAAAACCTCCATTGAAGAAGGAGGTGATGTTTACATGGAATCTACCGGTACAAATGCAGACCATGATGTATGGTTGATTGACTCAGGTGCATCATACCACATGACTCCTCACAGGGAGTGGTTCTTTGAATATGAAAAATATGATGGTGATGATGTATTCCTAGGAGATGACTCGACAACAAAAATCATGGGACGTGGAAGGGTTAAGTTGCTGCTAAAAGATGGAAGGATTAGAACACTCCCTGGGGTTCTTCACATTCCAAAACTAGCCAGGAGCCTAATATCTGTAAGCAAGTTGGATGATGTAGGAGTGAATATTGTATTTGGAAAGAACATTTGCAAGATGGTATGAGGAGCAATGGTTTTGATGAGGGGAGTTCGGTGTGGAACTCTGTACAAGTTGTTGGGAAGCACTTATACTAATGGGTGCAACAATTTTGTTGTCCCTGAGAAGAAAAATGAAGGAGACAAGATCAATATTGTCCCATAATAGAAGACCATGCTGTGGCATCAAAGACTGGGGCATATTGGAGAAAAGGGCCTTCGAACACTACACGGTAATGGTATGGTTGAAGGTATAGCTAATTTCACTTTGGATTTTGATTTCTATGAACATTTCATATATGGTAAACATAATCGAGTAAGATTCCCATCTGGTCCTACAAGAGCAAAGGGGATCTTAGAGTTGATACATAGTGATGTGTTTGGACCTGTGCATGTTCCATCACTAGGTAAGTCTGTGTATTATGCTTCATTCATAGATGATTTCTCAAGGAACACATGGATTTATTTTCTTAGAAAGAAATCTGAGGTATTTGATAAATTTAAAGAGTTTAAGGCTCTGGTAGAAAATCATTCAGAGAAGAAAATAAAGGTATTGAGAACAGATAATGGTGGAGAATTCTGCAGAAATGAATTCGAAGAATTATGTAAGAAGTGTGGTATAGAAAGGCAGAAGACTACTCCATAAACTCCTCAGCAGAATGGAGTTGCAGAAAGGATGAACAAGACACTGATGGAAAAATCAAAGAGCATGCTCAACGGTGCCGAGTTAGGACAAGAATTATGGGCAGAGGCAGTGGGTACAACATGTTTCCTGGTCAATCGATCACCCTCATCAGCGTTGGATGATAAAACTCCAATGAGGTATGGACTGGAAAGAGACCCTCTCTTCAACATCTTAGAGTGTTCGGTTGTGATGCTTATGTACATGTTCCAAAAGAAAATAGGAGTAAGTTGGATAAAAATGTTGAAAAGTGTATCTTTATTGGTTATAAAGATGGTGTGAAAGGTTATAAGCTTTGGAACCCAGAAACCAAGAAGATTGTTTACAGTCGAGATGTTGTTTTCATAAAGGTAAAAGATGTTTCCAAACATGAATTCCTACCAAGGCCAGAAGAACCTGAGAAAATAGAGATAGAGTTGGATGATGCAAAATCTAAATCATCTGAAGAAGATGAAGCAACATTAGAAGAAGAAGAACCTCATACCCCAATATTGAGGAGATCAGTGAGAGAAAGAAGGCAACCAGAAAGGTATAGTCCACCTGATTTTCGTTGCAATTTTTCTTTATCTATTACTGATGATGATCCTAGAACTGTCAGGGAAGCAGTGAATTCAGAGGATAGTAAACTATGGAAGAAGGCCATGGTTCAAGAAATGGATGCCTTGGATAAGAATGAGGCATGGGATATAGTTGAGTTGCCAGCTGGAAGAAAATCTGTTGGTAGCAAATGGTTGTTTAAGAAGAAGTTTAATGCAGAAGGAAA
>JZKD02S0318947.1:15293-47538 GCA_000966675.3 Picea glauca | reverse complement strand
CTCCTTACAATAACTTTTTGAGTATTTATATATGTGTTATATTCTCTTTTCCCTCATTTTTCAAAAAGCGCTTTCCTGATGATGGACCACACTAGTTTGGTCCGAAACGTCGAAGATTATTTATTTATATGCATTAAAATCAAGACCAAGATCTATTTTTGATAAAGTATTTTTTGGCAATGGAAAGAAAAGTGATCGTAGTACTGTGAATCTTAGTACTCTTGTAGGGTTTTAGTTTCAAATTGTGTGGCATGAGCTCAAAGTGAATCACCTTGAAGAAAGTAGCCTAGATTTTGGCGCTTTTTGAGGAATATATGTAAAATCCTCCATTGCAAGTTATCCCTCTTGATCAAGCAATGTATTTATTTTAGCATTGAAAGTTATGCAAACTGTGTGCATATGATAGCCACAATCAGTGCATTGAAGTTATTTGCAGAGAGTGACATTGAATACCCCACAAGAATGAGCTATCAAACCTTAATAATTAATAATAAATACTAGGGAACCAACTATTTGTTCTTATTTTGAATCTGGTTTAAAATTTGGAGAGTTACATAGATTTTGTGAGCTTGTGAAGAACGTATCACTTAGAAATGTTTTCTCTTTATAAATATTCATGTGGTTGATGTGAAAAACCAACCACATTTTAATGTTTTTTCTTTATAAAATGCACACATTGTGTACACTAAAAATAAACAATATTACTTATTAGCACATGATTGTGGTAGGAGTTTACCTAGCCAAGGTAATGCATTGTAGGATCAATTTTTTCCTTTTGTTCTATGTATTCACATTTGTGAAAATTAATTTGATTTTATATGGCTGAAAAAAGATGTGAATTGTAAGAATATGTGAGGAGCTTATGCAATGACTTGATTGAGAAACAATATCTCATTGTCGACACGTGTGGAAGGCTTATTAATCAGTGTTTCACACAATATGAAAAAAGGGTGCTCTCCACGTGATGCCACCTCTTTCTAAGAACGAACAAACGTGGCACAATCAGCGATCTTTTTTAAAACAAGTCTAAAATATCTCGTTTATTTATTATGTTTTATAAATTTTTTTTTATGGAGTGTTGTAATTTTTTTGGTGTGAGATTGTCGAAAGGAAATTATAAATATTAATGTAAAGTAAATTGGATTAGAAAATTATTTTTTTATTATTTTTTTCTTTTGTAGAAAAAGAAATAGATTAAAGTATATCTAGTATTTATTATTATTTTTATTAAAAAGAGATAGATTAAAGTATTTTTATTGTGATGTATAAACAAGTTTTAAGTAACTTTTTATGATTTTTTTATTAATAATTTTTTATTAATTTTGAAAAGTTAAAATCTTTTTTAAATATTTTTATAATAAGATTTTTTGAAATTGTAAATGTGTAATAATTATTTTTTGAACAATATTAAATTTAAATTTTATAAACAAATTAAATCTATTAATTGATGGTGATCATGTCGTGTGATTCTGCGGGATCTGCGGCTAGGGTTTCTCTAGTCGCAAGCTCATCGTATTGTTTTTGCTCTTTTTTACTAGCGTTTGCGTGAGGAGTTTGGATCCTACCCCTGATCTTGGAGTTTGTTGGTCATTTGTTTCTGCTTTTGAAGCTACCATTTCCTTGGCTTTTCTTCCCTGCTGCGGCATCTTTCTCAATTTTTTTTTCTAAGGGGAGTTTTCGATCTTGGCTTTTGTTTTGAGTAGACCGGGCTCTCTTTTATGGAAGTGTCGAGTTTTTATTATGGAGGCCATGGTTCAACTTATGTTGGTGCGGTCCTCCTGGTGATGCAGATCGCTCCTCGGATCTCTCGTTTGGCTCTGTCTATGTTCTCTCGCATTGCTTAGACCAACATTTTTGCCCGGATCCATCCTTCCTTTGGGTGGTGAAGGGGTTTTGGTGGTGTTTCAGATCTTGCTTCTTTTGGCCGGATCGAGGCTCCTATGTCTGCGTCCTTTCTGTCTGAGCCGTCGGTACTTTCTATGTGGAGCTTTTTCCTCCTCATGTGGGATTTTTTGGATCTCCATTTGATTTCTCTTAGGTGTCTAGGGGCTGTGTTAAGATTTGATGCATTCCATTGACTTTGGTGTCCTTGGGTTTTAAGGATGAGTGTCGAGTTCAACCTTTCTGCAGCTAGGGCCCGATGTTTTTGGACCTCTCTTTTCTTGAGAGATTAGAATGTCGCTAAGATTTGGTCTATCCCACATTTGGGTTCTCTTTGGAGGTTTGTTCTGCTCCACATTTTCGATGAGGGTTTCTGGGAGTTACATTTTTCTCTCTGGTTTTGATGGAGCGTTCAGGGTTTGATGTTTACTCAGATCACGATTCCTTTGTTCGAGGTTTTGATGCCACGTTGACAAGGTATATGCTTTGAGGTCCTTCGTTATGGGTGTGCAGTGTTGTTGCCTACTTCAACACTTTGAGGTCCTTCTATTGGGCTTGCAACTCTCTGGCCACAGTTGTCTTGAGGTTTTTTCTAACACTTTCAATATCTGGTACTGCTGGTATGAGAGCTATTTACCACTCTGACCTGGTCCGCTTGGTCTCCAGAGTTTTCTTAAGGGATTGCATTATTGGTTTTATTCTTCAGAGAGGGGGACCTCGATTGTAGGAGTTTTATCCTCAGTTTTTTGTGTGGTCTTTGAGACCGATATTGTATTTTACTTTGTGACTTTTTAGTCTCGTTGTTTGCCCTCTCGGGGTTTACATCCTTTTCAAAGGGTGAGTTGTGCTTTATGCACCTACACAATGTAATTTGGTTCTCTTCGGATAAATAAAATTACCTTTTTTTCTGAGGAAAAAAACTAAATCTATTAATCAAGATAATAAAACTTTGTACAACTTACAATTTCTTAGGGTTTAAATAATGTAACGTGAATCTAATATCTGAAAAGAAATTTGATTAAACCAAAGTGTATTTTCAATTTGCCTTTATTATTAATTTAATCTTTTTATCATCAAGTTACAAGTTACTTTATCTAATATATGTGATTGATTAGATTATAAACTATTTTAATTTAATTTTTTAACTTGAAATAGGCAAAATATTAATTTGTTTGAACAACAATAAAAATAACAAAAATATTGAAATGTAATCAATATTTTGTTATGGATAAAAGTGAACATCAAATTTCAACAATAGCTAAGTAGAATTTAAGATAATAATTAGTTGTCTCGAAAATACATAATTAAAATATTCACTCCTATTTCATATACATATCAAAATTATAATAATTTGTTTAAAAGGGTTGAATTCAATGGTGGAAAGTGAGGAGTTTTTCATTGTTGGGCAAGGTTCAATTATCACGAGGGCTTTATGTGGAGCCATGGATGAAGCTTGAGGTAGTGTGGTTGCACCGAGCGATATTATATTAAATGGTATGGTGACCCGTGCACACATACGTGAATCAAAACTCACCCCTATGTCCTTCAAATATTTTAAATATCAATTAGATTTAACTTAAATGGTTGAGAAAAATAACTCATAATAAATATAATAACTTTATAAATATTTGTCAAATCTCTCTTAAAAAAAATATAATAAGTATAATGCCTTTATAAACAAGTCTCTCTAAAAAAAATATTATAAATTAGAAGAAATGACTCACAACAAATTAATTACTCATGTAATATATAGTATAATTTTAGTCCCTTTCAATTATTTAAGTTTTTATTATTGTTTAATTAAGAATATATTTATATCATTTTTTAAAATTAGATTTGAAAAAAAGTGATATAATTTATAACCAGTAAACACATCGTTCGCACTAAAGCCAACGAAACCTATTTCAATGAAATTGTGTTTGTTATCCGTAGTCGTGTAAAGCATTGGTTTAATGTTATAAAATACATTGCCTACATGTATATAATTAAGAACATCGGTATTTTAAATGATAAAAAGGACAATGTCTACATGGACATAACAGGGACATAAAAATAAACATGTCAGTGGGTCTAATGGTTAAGAACATGTGTTTCCTTTTAAGAGGTCACAAGTTCAAATCCAGAGGAGGGTAGGGTATGTATACCTTCGTAGACTTTACCAATCAAATCGTTGGGGGCAATTTTTTTTATTTGATTAATTAATTGTAAAAAATTGTTTCAAAATGAGTATTTGTTAAGTGGAGTCCTCGTTAGTTTTATGCCTCCTACAACAAAAGACCACATGAACCATTTTTTTATTACTTTGAAATTTTTGAATTTGCAAACTTAAGTATTCTTATAATTTTTTTATTACTTTGAAATTTTTGAATTTATTTATTCTTATACATACAAAATACTTATGTTTTCAATTTTTAGATTAGTGTTTGGTTCAAAATGCATGATTTGATTTTTTCTTATTAGAAAAATAATTCGAGAGATTTTCCTATAGTTTCTCACATAAATTCCCAAACACAACATGTCTCTCTAATACCCATGTCAAGATTCTAATGTGTACGATTGGTTTCATTATTAATGGTGTAGTTTAAACATTCTATTTCTTAGCTTTTTTTCGCAATCATTATCGGAATTCAGGGATACAATTTTTTATGAAATTGTAAATTTTCTTTTCTTAAATTGTTTTTTTGATTACATAAATGAATTCAACACCCTGAAAAAACCCTAGAGCGCTTAGATTATATAGTCTCAACAACTCAAATCTACAATTAAAAAAAAAAATTAACCAGATTTGAAGCAAAATTGGTGAAAAAATATCCTTAAAAAAAGACCAAAAGGTAGAACATTTAGACTATGTGATTATTAATTAGTAAAAACAAACTTTTAACTGATTATGAAAAATTTACATATTTTCTACAATCTAGAGACTAATCCTTAAAATTGTTTATTTATAATCATAACCCAAACCAAAAATTTGACTTTGAGCTACAATATGCAAGGCGCATGAATAATTTTACTTGAGCGAGTGAACATATAGGAGAAACAATGTTGTAAATACATGGTTGACTAAATGCTTCTTGTTACTTGAAAAATGTGTGTTGACTTCTTCTTTTATACATAATAAGGCATTATTTTGGCATTGGTGTATGCAAGTATATAAGCAACTTGGACTTATGTGAGGGAAACTGGATATAGACACCCTCATTTGTATCATTGTAACATTAGCAACATGAGCAAGAAGAATCTATCCTAGAAGAAACTGGATATAGACCATCCTAGATCCATCATAACCCTAGATCTATCAAGCACTGAGAGGGATCAAATCTCTCGAGGAACAAACCTCTTTTAGAGTGAAAAGCTTGAGGAAAGGTTTGCACCTCGAGAGATTTGATCATTCTCAGTGCTTGATAGATCTAGGGTTAAGATGGATTGAGGATGGTTTCAGTCATGAGGAATCACACAAATTTTGTAGATGATCAACATTATGTATATGTATATGTCTAAGATTAATCCGAGCATTTGAAATTTACTGATGCAGGAGCATCCCTCATGACAAGCAAGCCAACGTGGAAGCGGAAGACATCTGGAAGACATCCAGCGCAAGTTTTTGAATTTTAAAACTTTTCCTTGAAGTTGATGCGCTGAATATAAATGAGGCCATTTAATTTAGGTGCCTTGGTAAGAATGTAATCAGACCTCGAGCCATACGCTCTCGTCTGAGATAGACATAGGCATTTATAGTAGTAGTTGCAGGTATATAGAATTGAATTCTTAGATTAGACAGTTTTTAGAATGCAGGAGGGAAACTGGATATAGACACCCTCATTTGTATCATTGTAACATTAGCAACATGAGCAAGAAGAATCTAGAGCAGAGGAGAATAGTAGAGAGCTATAGAAGAACACCCATGTATAGATCTTGAATTAATAGAAGAAGTTGATTCAGATTCATGGCTGTTGTGTTATTCTTTGTGCATAAGTGTTAAATGCTCTGCTTATGAACATTTCTTCCTGTTAGGCATTGTTGTTATGCTGTGCGTATGATTTCATGCATTAAGATAGAAGTTTGAGAGAAGGTGAAGTGAGTTATGATTGTTTCTCCTTTTGAGCAAGGACTCCTGCGAGGAGTGCAGTTGAAGTTGTCCGCAAGGAGTGCATTGACAGAAGGCTCGGGGAGTTAAACTCTTGTTCTCAAAGCTCTCAGAAGTGAAAGTGGGTTGTTAAAGCCGTGCAAGGGGTGTGCAGGCTAAGTAAAGTCTCAGTTGTAAATCTGAGCAAAGGAGACATAAGACTGCTGTTACAAGAGTGCACAAAGTCAGAAGGATTCAACACTTGGGAAGTTGTTGAGTGCTAAGTGCAAGGGGTGCACGCAAGTTCCTCTGAGGAATTAGAGTGGAAAAGATCAGGAGGTATAACAGCTTTGTGATACCATTAAAGGAGAGCACAGGAGTTGTGCCGAGGTAGGACCGAGCAGGAGAGTCCGTGCCAAGAAGTCCTTAAGAAGGGAGAAGAGGAATCGACGGTCAGGATTCGTAGAGGAAAATAGCGAAATCCCGTCAGCGTTAGATACCGGGAAGTTGCGCAGGGTTTAAGTCCCAGTGAACAGACGAGGAGTCCCGGAGGAGTCATTGGGATATCAAGGTCATCGGGATTTTGTTAAGGAAGAGAATTGGGACCTTGTGGTTCCCGAAATCCCGAAAAAGGATCATAGCCGTAGATCCCGGACGGGACACCTGTCAACAATCCGGAGCGAGTCGGGGTTTCACATTTCGGGGTTTCCGAAGAAATAGAACTCTCGCATGTTGAAATCACGATCCACGATTTCCCGACGGGAGTTTTGAACCGTCCATTGGCGAGGACGCGTGGCAGGAGATCCTGACGAGTCGACATTCGGAACATCGAAGTTTTCCATGGCAAGAAACTCGTGCATGTTGAAATCGCGATCTGCGATTTCCCGATAGAATCAGAGCCATTGATCTCAGCAGGGACGCGTGGTGAGAGATCCCGGATAGTTCGGAGTTCGGGATATCGGGGTTTCCGAAGTCGTGAAACTCTTGCATAATGAAATCGTGATTCGCGATTTCTCGAAACGGTCAGAGCCGTTCGATGTAAGGGACGCGTGTCCGAGGATCCGAAGGAATCGGGGTTCGGCATTTCGGGTTTTCCGCATACAACGAAATCGTTGCACTAGAAATCACGATTTCGCGATACCCGATAGAATGGAAGGAAGCGGTGATGTGGAGGAGAGAGTCCACACGTGCCATTGGGGTTCGGTATTTTGGGATTCTCGGTGACGAGAAACTCACGACAGGAGAAGTCGCGAAATCCCGAAACGCTACGGTCCCACATTCATAGCATTTAGTGGAGGACAAGTGTTGGAAGGTCAAGCCTTGCCGTAAGTCCACGCCAGGTGGCATCGGGGATCGGAGAATCGGGGATTCTGAGGACGCAATTTCTACACATTTCAATCTCGCGAAGTCCGAAATTCCGATAGGGAAAAGGATGTGGTCTTGTGGACTAGCAGGTCACATGCGAAAAGGAGTTAGCCGGAGGGGCTAAGGGGTGTAGAGGTGCCATCGGGGATCGAGAATCGGGGATTTGCGAGGTAAGTTGTCTACGACCTCGTGAGGGCCGATTTCCTGACGGGGACATTCTCGACGGAAGCAAGAAACATGCGGGTGAATATTTCATCGGGTTTCGGGGAATTGGGAGACCCGAACCGGTGAGTTCAAGACTCGCGATTACGCGAAGTCCGATTTCCCGATTTGGAGTAGGGGGATCATAAGGAGCATTTGTGGGTGTAGAAAAGTCCCGATAAGGGATTTGAAGAGTATTTCAGCTCTTCGGGCCAAAGAAAGAGAAGGTCCCGGTGGGAGCAGGTGTGCCTGGGTGGCACGTTTTGCATCATTTACTCACTTTCCTCGATTGAAAGTACATAGAGTATTATTAAGAAGGATCAATGTCAACATATCTTCTTCAATTTTTATTATAGTTATACAATTTGTAGATGATCAACATTATGTATATGTATATGTCTAAGATTAATCTAATCATTTGAAATTTACTCACTCTCCTTAACTGATTGAAAGTATAGAGAGTATTATGAAGAAGGATCAATGTCAATCTATCTTCTTCAATTTTTAGTATAGTGACACAATTTGTAGATGATCAAAATTATGTATATGTCTGAGATTAATCTGATCATTTTAAATTTACTTAGTTTCCTTAGTTTATTGAGAACATAGAGAATATTATTCAGAAGTATACTTCGAGAGTTACATGAGGAATAATTTGAGTAGAAATAAAGTAACAATGTTTAATGATGAAAAATGTGAATAATAAGAATGCAATCAATTACAAAAAGTTTACATTGTGATCAATCTCAATCTATCTTCTCCTTCTTTTCTTATAGTCACACCTACTAGTTTTTCCATCTTTTGATATTGATCATATGAAAGGAGAGGTTGAAATCGTAGACCATTCAAATATTTAACTTGAGATATTGTAGTAAATGGCATACCCTATCTCTCTTGCTTCCCAATATTGATATTAGTTTTCTCCAACGTCAATCCTTGTGACTTATGGATTGTTAAGCCTCAAGCAAGTTTCAAAGGAAGTTGTTTTCTATTACCTCTTTCAATAGGTGTAATAGAAACTATTTGAGGGAATGATTCATCCCATGGAACTCCAACATAATTATCAAATATTACTAAAACATGTGTGGGTGGTTCTAGGGGTAAAATTCTAGGGTTGAACACAATTTGTTCTACAACTCCAAGAACACCATCGACGAGTCTTGCATCAATCCATATGTTTGATGTAAGCATAACCCTAGCTCCAATTACGATAAGTAACTCAAGTTCCAAGTATTCTTCATTTGTTTAGGTCTCTTAAAGAATGCTTATTATGATTGTGCACATCATCATTAGTCGCAAAGAAATATATATCCTTATCAAAGGACTCTTTTATGTAAAGGCATTGGCATCAATTGTATTCTTTGTCGTGCTCTTTGTTCTTCACTTTTCTTCTTTCTTCGATGTTCCTTTTGTTCATCATTCATTTGTTCTAACTTCTCTATTTGTTTCCTAACATGTTCACATGTTTGACTTCTTACATCCTCAACATCCACATCATCCATTTGGTAATTATTAGAGGACATTGTAACTTATATCACTCTAACATGATTGTAATTGTAGCCCTGTATGAAAGAAAGTAAATATTGAAATCAATGCAACACACACCAAATCTAATGTTGAAACACTAAAAGAAATGCATGTACATAGAAATCAATGCATGTAGTTCATATAAATACCACAATATACAATTAAAGTCAATCTAAAATTGGCATACACTAAAATCAATTCATCATGTTAATCTAATTACACTTAAATTAATGTGTCTACTTCAACCTATATTAACCTACATGATATGTTACCCTACTTTAGTCAATCAAATCTCTACACAGAGATTATAAATTATCATGTACATTGAAATCAATACATCTAGTTAATATAATTACATGAAGATAACTTCTTAAAATATTTTGCAATTTGTTATTCTTGTTCTAAGAAATTACTTTTTTATCACTAATTTTTTAATCAGAGTAGGTTGTTTGGTTTGGGTGTTTGTTAAAAAGGAATTGATATCATAAAAATATTTTAGGTGTATCCTATTTAAAAAAAAGGAAAATATTATTATTATTACACATTTAAAAAATTATGTAAAAGAGATACCGTGAAGTATTATTTTTAATTGTTTTTCTGGATAATGGGAGAACAATGCAAAACAATACTTGGAATAAAAAATGTGAAAGAGATATTATGAACTATTTTTTTCCACATAATTGAAGGACAATGCGAAGCAATACTAAGTATTGTTACACCTTAGAGTCCAATGAATTCAAAAGCGATCCATTTGTATTCAGTGAAAGTTTCTCTGCTTTAGAACAAATAACATTGTCAACAATGTCTTGAACCTACACCATTACTAGCTCAACTCATTATCTCTTGCATCGATTTTATGTTTGAAATTATTTTATATCAATAAATATTTTGTAAAATCCAGGCATACAAACCTCTTTGTTCTAGTTACTTCTTAATCTAATTATTATAAGAGCTATTGTTTAGTTCTTAATCTAATTATTATAAAAGTTATTGTTTTATGTCCAACTCCCATGACCATGCCCCACCATATTCCCTATAAGTGAATAAATCTTGCATTTAGTAATACAATAAATTGACCTATAATCTATGATATTTCAGTGACATTCTATTTACCTCATGCTACTGCAATGATTCGTCCCTCTTGTGAGCCACCTTTCCCTCTATGATTTTCCTCTACCTCTACTAGTCATTCACTTCTTCCTTGTCAGTGAATCCTTCTTCACAACCAAGTGCATTAGTTGTACATGCATTAAAGATCTGCAATAAATTGCATTGAAGCTAATACACTACTCTATGGCAAATTATTTGATAAATAACATGGAAGGTCTGTAGAAAACTCGGGTTTGTGTGAAATCACTTTGTGCATGTTAAGGTTTTCTGGTTAAGTTTTCTCCTTTCCCTCATCCTCACTGACCTCAACAAACACTGCTCTGACCTCTTCATTGTCCTTCTCCAGAGCAACCAAGTCCTCACAAGTCTCATCTAACTCTCCTTCCTCCATTTCTACTTTTGATACCAAAATATTTCTGAGTAAATACCAACATTGGATGGACCTAAAGGCTTATGGGCCCACCATGCTTTCATTGTGCCACTCTCATAGAATTTTAATTTCTTCCTATCACATTTTCCTTGCATGCTAAAAATGTACCAGATGGATTTTTTTGGTAAAGAGAAGGAGAACATGTATATGGATCAAAGACTACAATGAGTGTGGACAACCCAAAGAGCCTCATACCACCACTTTGTGTGTACTTTTGCAATTTAATGAGTGATATGTTATATAATAATAGGATCCTCAATAGTCAGTCAATCTATTACTTTGACACTCAATTCAATCCCTATTAATAAGAACATGAGCAACTTCTTTAATCCTCGCACAAGCCAATGCAATGTGATTATCCATATTTTATGTACTATTCTGGAATATTCAAGCTTATATGTGGATTTTCTCTCCACGGACAATATGTTATTATCAGTCCCTCCAACTCCAACATCTTTATTACCCTTCCATATGGCCTCTAGGGCATACTCCACTTGAAATAGATGATTGTATGGTGAAAACACCATGAGCTCTATTTTCTAGTATTAAACCTTTTCCAGCGTTGCATGCTCTCTCTTTTAATCAAATTGTTGTGTAAACCTCATTCCAATATCCCGGTCTTTATTTGTTTTTTCACTGATATAAAGAATGGGTTTGTGCACTATGTGGAAGAATAACCACAATTGAATCTATGTTGAATGTTCTACTTAGACCCTATGTGAATGCCCCTCATGGTTTTACAAGGCATGGATTTATCCACCCATTCTCCATTAAAAAATGACAGGTGAGGAGATATGTAAAAAATTGTGGTCGTGGGTTCAAGCGTTGTGGGTGAATAAGATGAAACAATTGGAAGGGAATGACCCAGAGTTAAAGGGGTTTCAAACTCTCATAAAATGATCATAGATTCAAACCGAGGTCCTTGAATCGAGATGCCCAAAAGACCCAAAAAAATTCGATGCCTTCCCACAGAGTACAACTGAGCCAAATGAGAATGCAGATGGATCCAAGGCATGCAAATAACATTGACTGGGCATCAATTAGAAGTGGAATGGTGGTTACATTCCATGCATGCAGAGAGGAATCCTAACACTTATTAACAATAGAGGATGGAAAACTAACATAGATAGGCACATGGAGTCAAGTAGAGATGACAAGAAGATGGCTGACAGATTCATAGGCAAAGAAATAATTTCTACATGAGGATTGAAAATGACCAATGGAGAAAATCATAAGCTAAATTGCTAAAACATTAGGCTTCATTGGAGCTTCTGACCATACAGTGTGTTGTGTAATGGAACTGACAAAGCATCTAGTTTTTTAGAATTTAGACAATGTTCTACTCATGTGAATGAACATGGGTGTCACATGATGGCTATTATTTTTAAACAACACATACCGATACAATATTTAGAGATGTTTCACTTTATTTATGACGAATTGTAGTAGTAGGTACATCACCATGGGGGTAGGTGATCTAGGTGGATATTGGTGGCCACCCGCCTATTCCACTTGGGCCCACACCATTGTTTCTTTCAGTTTTTCAGTTTCCTTAATCGTAGCACAATTTACTATTTTTAGCAGTTCTTCGGGTCCTGAACTTTCGGAGCTGTTTTGAGGCCCTAAACGACATTTTTTGGGCATGAATGCTTCGACGAATATGAGTCCATTTTGGACTCAATATTTTCTGTCAACAATGTAGTCCTCGGATAGATATTTCTAACGATGTATCATGTGCGTCGAACAGAGATAGTATGCCAAAGTTACGACCCTGGGAAATTGATGTACCAATTTACCCCAACGGGGCCCATATTCTAGCGTTTCATCTCCTAGGGTTAGGTTTTTGGATGTTTAGGGTTTTCCATTGTTTCTCAGTAATATATAGGCCTTAAAGCCTCATTGTAACAGGCAGTTCAGAGGCCAATAGCCATCACATCTCTTCTCAGAGATAAGCTACCGACGCCCTAGCTAGTTTATTTCCATTCTATCTGTAAGCATTTTTCAGTCATTTGTTATTAATGAAATGAAGTCTTATTTCCACTGCATCTCTGTGTTTATGTGTATTTATGTATTTCATTGTGTTCCTACATAAATCAGGATCAGTAGGGCTGCTCAATTGGATTAAATTTTACTTTTGAGATTCTTATGTATTCAATAGAAATTCTCTTTCCATTAGTATAAACAAATTTGCTAGGAATATTTAAAGTGTTTCTGGGTGTTGAATCGTCATCTGGAGTTGACCCTCAAATCCACTTGAGTTGGGTTGCAATACACTTTCAGAATACAACAATTGATTTCAGGACAAGCTATCGTGGACTCAATCGACCATCCAAAACTCACCCCTACGGTTGATTGTGGTTTCTTTTTGATTTGTTGGTATTCTCCTGAAGCCGAATTAAATCAAGTTGATTTGTTTCTTTTAACAAGATGAATATCTTTGTTGGGTCAATTTATTCCTCGGGATTTTTAAGAGTTCATAGCAGTTTGGTATTTTAGCTTTCCAATTGAATTACATTGTAAAGGGGTGCATTTTCGGTAGAATTTGACACCCTTCATTTGTTGAGTTTTCTTTTTTGAGTCTGATTGTTAAAGGGTGTAGTTGCAAGAAACCCTTTGAGGTCTAAGTCAATCTTTAAATGGATCAAATTGATGAAATATTAGAGTTATTCAATATTCTAATACTCTCTTCTATGGCTGATATAGTCACAACTGACAAAACAACTCTTCAATTTGTTCTAACTTGTTTTCAAGCTTTACAATCCAAAGTAGAACTGCTTCAAACTCAAACTCAACTTCTTCATGATGAACTTCAACTAAAGAATCTTCAACATTCTAAACTAGATTTTGTTTAGAACAACCATATTTTTTATTATGACGATGATGACGATGATTCTGATTAAAAACCAATGCAATATCATCTCATTGAGCCAACTTCATATACAAGTGTGGATGAAGATGAATTTGTGCGTGAACAAGTGTAGATTTATCTTTCCAAGCCAATCATCAAACCTTGGGAAGAAATTAGAGACAATAAGCAAGGAATGGGTATCGAATATGAAAAGTAAGTTTTCTTTCATATTTTTGATTATACCTCACCAATCCAGTTCCAAAGTGATGGATTTCTTCAAGAAATTTTGTATTCACCTACTCCAATTCAAGAGAATATTTAGAAATGCCAACATTGTCAGCAAGTTGGCCACATGGAAGATCAATGTTTTGATCTTCATCTTTGTGAGCATTGTGGAAAGCATAATCATCCTTCAAACAAATGTTACAAATGCAAGAAATTTGCAAGAGTAAAGAACCACTTTGGGTGGATCACTTGCAATGGAAATATTTTCATCTTCTCACCTTGTATCTGAAAGGGGGAATAACATCAATTATTAATGGTCAGGCTTCAAGTTTTGAAGTCCTATCAATCGAGCAGTAACAAAAGAACATGTTTTGGTTTGTGCTCACCCCAAAACCACCAAATTAGTTTGTGGTTTTCCTTAAACCTCCATTTAGTAGAAGACTTACTGTAACATCCCTACTATAATCCTCAATTTAATTAATGTTTGTGTAGATGAAATATGTGGCTATGGCCAAAGCGATGTAATATGCGAATTGTATTTTCTTGTTTTATTAATAAAATGTGATGCCAACTACTAAGGGAACATCAAAAAGAGATGGGGCCTGAATTAATCCGCAGGAGGGGGTAGTGTCTAGGATAATGGCCAAGAGGGGTCCAAGGGGTAAATTACCTATGTATATTGATTTAACCCATATGAACCTTCCCATTTTTGATTGAGTCTTCCCAAATCCAATCATTGAATACATGTAAGAGGGTGGGTGTGACTCAATAAAGGCAAGCTAAGGAGAGGAAATTTGTATGGGATAATAGAGAATTTTTTCAGTTAGTCGAGTTTGTGCATGGAAAGGGATAGAGACCAAGAAACATAGATGGAATTTGATGCAGCCATGGAGGGAAAATTCTAGAGAAAGATGGAGTGTAACTGGAGCAAATTGAAGCTGGAAACCTGAAGAGCCAGGTTTTCAGGCCTAAAGAGTGAACTCCTGGGTGAGTTTCACTAAAACAACAAGTGTTGTTGTTGGTTTTTTATTGTCTTCCTAGCAGCAATTTCTCTTGAGTTCCCGGTTGAGAGATTCCTAGTTTCCTGTGCCGGAGAGACCTTGATAAAAAAATGGTGCATTCATTGAGTTAGCCTTGATAAACGGATGGTACATCCTTTGGGTTAAATATGATATATGAATGGTACATTCCTTGGGTTGGACAGGTCAAGAGGACGAGAGATGGTGGAAAATTGGGATAGTTGTAGGAAAATATGCATTGAAAAAAAAAGTGTCATTGTTGGTTTGTTGATAGTCTTCCTAGTAGTCATTTCCCTTGAGTTCCTGGCTAAGAGATTCCTAGTTTCTTATGCCAGAGATACCTCAATAAATGAATGGCTCATTTCTTTAGTTATCCTTGATAAATGTATGGTACATCCTTTGGGTTAACTTTGATAAAAAGATGGAACATTCCTTGGTTTGGAAAGGTCAAGAGGAAGAGAGCTGGTAGAAAATCAGGATAGATGTAGGAAAATATCAGTTGGGTTGAGATTTTTTATGAGCCGTGAGTGGACTGTAAGATACCACCCTCTTTTTGTGGATTTCTAGCCTCAACTCGGGGATGACTAGATGTTGATATTTGGAACAATCACTCTATGGTTGGGTGGAACGTCCATCCCAAGTAGCTGGTTGCACAATTCTTGTTCAAAGATAAGTGTTTTATCTTGTTGTTGATTTATTACATACGTTATTGAAGTGCATGAACTCTGTGTAAATGAGAATGATTTATATGCTATTGTAATGATTTGGTTAGCCACATTTTATATTGAATGTTAGCATGTTGTAGATGCTTCTATTTTGTGATATAGACAATAGCTAAAAAAAATTTAATTTGTAGTTGAAAGCTACAGGAAATGAGTTAACTGTAAATGAATTAATTTAGTTAGCAGGAATTGTTTTTTAAGAGTATTCTTCACCGCAATGTCCCTTGGTTAGACTGGGGGACGTTACATTATGGTATCATAGCTTTTGGTTCAAACATAAGGCTTGTAAGGGCCAAGATGGTTGTGAATTCTTGAAATTTTTTGTTGCAAATTTTGTCTGTGACTGATTTGGGGGAAAAATAAAAAAATTAGAGAGAAATCCCCAAATTTCGTGAGAGAAGTTCGAGTTTAAATGGTCGCATGTAGATTTACATGCAATTTGGAGAATCGTAGGCTGAGATCATGTTTGATCTCATGATTGACGACCGAGATTCATCATGATAAATTTAAAAGCTCCTAAGGTTTCAACTTTTTTCTTTCTTGTCCAAGTGACCTTGGGTTCGAGTCCACGGACTTAACCGAATCTCAGATGAGATTTAAGAGAGTAGCCCCCTGGGGCTTGTCAAATTTCTATATGATCAGGGTTCTGGAACCTTGTGCTATGCTAAAAAGGAGCTAAGCCTTCTGAGCTTCGGGACTTCAAGATTTAAACCCTGACTAGATTTTCAGTTACGAAGTAACGCGAGTCGTAGATCTAAGGATCCTTCGAGACCCTTCTCGACTGTTAGATCAAGTATAGTGGAAGGATAGAGTAAGCGGTACCATCAATCGACAACATGAAGTCATCCCTTCTTTATGACCTTTTCGGTAGGTAAACCTTCGGGACTTAAATGGGTTAAGAACGTGAAAGGTCGTGAAGTCGTGAAATCCTAGAGTGGAAAAATTCAACCAACCATCAGATCGAGGAAAGGATTTCAGGAGCAATGGGATCCACTGATCCGAGGGTTCATTGGGATCCTTTCTCAACTGTTCGATCTACTAAGTGGAAGGAAAGTGTAAGAACCTCGACGAAGTTTACTTCAAGAGTTCGCAGTAGAGCATAATCTAGGCTATAGCCCGAAGGCCATAGATTACATAACTAATGGGATTAAATAAATATCATGATTAACCTCAAGATAAGTATGCACATGGGACCCTCTCTAGAAGATTTGACATGTTTGTGCACAGGCCAAATGTCAAAGTATGAAGGCCAGAGCGTATGGTGAGAGTTATAGAACTTTGAAACTCTAGGACTCCGAGGCTCCAGGACATTCAAAGATATAAGAAGATTCGTTAAGCACCAAAGTGCCAAAATTTCCCTCGTCCAAGTGTCCAGCTTCAATATATTTTGAAGTAAAGAACAACCTCATTCGTCCATCACAACTAATGATTAAGCCAGAGTCATCGATCATCAAGGCTTGGAGGTGGTCAAGATTCGTTGGAGTTGTGGAAAGTGGAGATCAAACCATCCATTGAGGAAATTTATCAATGGAGGAAAGAGAAAGTGCATTGGAAGTTGCAAGGGCATTAATCATTAGGAGGTCGTGTATTTTTTATTAGGACCGTTAGATAGCTTGACCACATGTCGACATAGGATCTACACACGCAATGAGGAAGGAGTTAACAAGTGGTCATGTTGGAGCGCACAGACAATAGATCTCGATGATTGATTAAGTCGTTACCATTGATGAAAACGCTCGAGGAATGAGAATTTAGTGTGGGACCCTTGCCAAGTCTAAACCTTGTGTTAGGTGCGAACAAATATCAATCGTTGGATCTAAGGGTGGATTAATCCGCACCATAGATTTTGGAGTGAGAGGAGGGATGACATCATGCTAACATTATGTTGATGTCACGAGCCTACATGTACGAGGAAGCCATGTGGAGGCATGTAATTGGTCAAGGTAATAGGGAGTGGGTCCCCGTCGATCTTAAGAGTTGGGAAGGTGAGATGAATGAGTCTGTGAGTCTGCCAACCCGCAAACCCAACAAACTCACAAAATAATCTAAGTCTTGAGAGTTTTCAGGTGGACTTATGAAAGGGAGTATTATGCTTTCGTGAGTCCACAAGTCCACATGTTCACAAGTTCGTGAGTCCACAAGTCCGTGATTCCATCTAGGCATGGTGATGGGAAGGTTGTTCAGACGGTCCAGTGCCAAATGTCATTATGTCATAGGAATTATTATTATCTTAATGTGAGTTATGTCAGAGGAATTGTTATTGTCTTCATTGCTTGTCAGGTTAATTCAAGAAGCTAAAATTTAACATTAGGAAGATAAAAATAAAACATGAGGAAGAGATAACTAAAACATTAGGGAGAGCGAAAAATAAAACATTGGGAATATCGAAGCTAGCAATAAGACCTCAAATATCTTGTCAATGAGATTAGGATGAGTAGACCTTTTTTATTATATAAAAAACAAAATTTTGAGTTATCTATCATAGACATTAGAGACGAGAAAAAATGTATAGTCAAACTCCAAACTAATGCAAAGTCAACTGTGAATCGAATGTTATAATCCCTATGGCCTTCTGTGAATCAAATGTTATAGTCCCTTCGACCTTCGACAAAGACTAATAATTATAACAAAATTTCATTAAAATGACATTATTTTCATATCATTAATTTTAATAATACTTACAAATCTCTTATATACAAAAATCAAATCAATTATAAACAAAAATCAAATATCTAGTACTTAGTTTTATAGTTAAACCAATCATACAAAGTATACACTTCACAAAGATTGATACCAACATTTTGCACATTTTATATTATAAGGATAAAAATGTTGAGAACACCATGCATACATCATATAAATGATAGCATCATCATTATATAAACGATAACACCATAAAATGTAAATTTGGAATTTCCATCCTCACTCATATAGAGTGTTCAACCTCAACCATACAAAGTACTCACCATGTAAGTAATAAGAAAACACATTAAAGTTAATGTGGCATGAAAATATAAATAAGATAAGATAATGGATTTTTAAAGGTGTTGTTTAACTGTTTTACGAAATGAATTTTTTTGTTGGAATCTGACGATATAAATTTGCACGAAATTATTATTATTATTTTTGTTTAAAATCTATTTTTAAATGTAGAAATGGATTCAACATGGTGAAAACCTCGGGACACTCGAATTATACAAAAATAATCACTCAAATTTACGAATCTAACAATTTCTCGCTAAATTTCAAGTAAATGTCCACAAAAAATATCGCCAAAAAATAATTATTTCGTAATTTCATAAAACGTTTAGGCTACTTCATTTTTAAATTTATCCTCCTCTCTATTTTAGCAAAGGGTTCTCTATTTCAGCAAAGAGTATAATGATATAATGATATAAGTGGGTTGAATAATCTAAGTCCCTTTAATCGAATATGTGTTTTTAGAAAAAGTATTATTATTAGTCCCTATCGTAGGCATAGAGGGACTATAGCGATTGATAATTCATTGACTACATATTAGTTTGTCCTTTGATCCGAAATATTTTCACAATACCTATTGTTGGAGCTATGGAATTAAAAGCATATATTTTTATATAATAAAAAGTACCATATATGTACTGATCTGATTGGATAAGAGATTGGAGGTCTTATTGCCGCCTTCACTATTCTCAATGTTTTATATGGCAACATATCCAAACTTTTTCTCGTATACAATTTTTTTTAATCATATATTTTTCCTCTATATTGCTTGAAGGTGGATTAATGCTAGCATTAGTTCGAATGTTCGTATTAGTATTTTCTGCTAGCTGGATATAGGCATAGAGGGACTATAGCGATCTATAATTCGTTGACTACATATTAGTTTGTCCTTTGACCCGAAATATTTGCACAATACCTATTGTTGGAGCTATGGAGTTAAAAGCATATATTTTTTTATAATAAAAAGTGCCATATATGTACTGATTTGATTGGATAAGAGATTGGAGGTCTTATTGCCGCCTTCGCTATTCCCAATGTTTTATATGGCAACATATCCAAACTTTTTCTTGTATACAGTATTTTTTAATCATATATTTTTCCTCTATATTGCTTGAAGGTGGATTAATGCTAGCATTAGTTCGAATGTTTGTATTAGCATTTTCTAGTAGATGAATATATCCATAAGTTTTGATATGTACTAAGCATATTGAAATGTTTTGATATCCAATCTTTATAGTGATTGAGAATTCCAAAGTTTATAGCGTCTTTGCCAGATGTTTTTTTGTTGAAATGTATCGACACTTGTTCCGAGATGCCTCAATAGGCTTGACAGCTTAAAATGTTTAGATGATGTGACATCCTCCAACAGCCCTGACAACTTAAATGTTTGCATACCTCGAGGTCCTTAGACAACCCGACAACCTTAAATGTTTATGTAAATACGGTTCTCAGAGTACATTTTTCGTCGAAATTTTCTATACAGTTATAGTGAATTTGCAGAGTCTTGTTTGTCCACCGCCAGTTCAATATCCATTGTATGTTTCATCCTTCTTATGCCTTTGCAATGCATTTTCATACTAGTTGAAGATGCATACATTTTTTACTAGTTCGGTGAGTGCTTCTTCTTCGCTGGTTTGTCAGTTGCTAGTTGTTGTTGTTTTGTTCGCAATTCGACCTGCACTTTTGCATTTCATCGTTTCAGAGTAAGTTTCGATGCCAAAGTTTCATTTTGTATTCCTTGTTTGTTGTTCAGTGTTTGTAGTTTACAAGTAAGAATGTTTTCTTATTTATAGTGGCATGCTCCTTGTATGTTTTTGGTTCCTTCTGTGCTTGGGTTGCAGTTTCATAATTGTTGGAAATACATATGTTGTTTACTGGCTCGAAGGTTCTTGCTGGTTCGTTGGTTCGTGAGTTCCTGGTTCTATTTATTTGCCTCAGGTTTGCGCTTTGGGGCCCTGGGGGTGCAGTTCGGCCTGTTCGTACTCTCTCGCTAGTTTGGTGCTTGTTGTTTTATTTTGTTTGATTTGGCCTTGCAGGGTTGGGGTCCAACAGTGGTGGTTGGAGCTTTTCTTTTTTCTTTTTTTTGGATTATTATTGTTTTTTGGGGGTTCTTTACGGTGTTGAGCTCCTGCACTCAGGAGTCGACATGAAGTTATGTTATTTGCCCTGTCTGTCACGACCGATATCTATTATTCTATAAGATTTTGCTGGTGCTTAAGTGCTGCCATGAAAGAAAATAGTTACATGCAAAATTGTTCGAGGATTACATGTGAAATTGCAATATCCGTTGTTTTTTTGTTGGGATAAATCATATGCAAGCTACATTTATAAACCATGTATGGTCAGATGTGCGGATATGAAATTGCATGTTCTTTCTCCTCTAAATAGACTGGTGTGTGCACGCTACAATTTGTGTTATGCTTGAGATATGATATATGCAACAAAGATTTTGCAAGTTTATATTTGGATGTCTAGAAGAATATATGGGTAGTTTGCCATGGAAAACCGTAAACTTGTATCATGGGCACAACAATTTGTGTAGAGGATAAAGAACATGTATTTCCGTCGGTGGAATCATATCTGAATAAATTTCCACAGAAATCCAAAAATCGTTTAGCTATGACCATGCAATTGTGTGATATTTTGTGCCTTGTAATATATTTTGGGCAGGGAAAAAAACTTTACGTGTTTACAACCATGGATAGAGAAGCGCAAAGGTTCGTGTTTATGCATATATTCTAGATTGTTCGTTGAGTCTGCTTTACTGTATGTACATATTGCTTGTTCTCCGGTGAATACCAACTTCCATTGATGTTCATTGTATTTTGTGCGTTCCCACATCCAAACAAACATAATAGATGGAGAAAACGAGGAAGTCTTCATTGCATCAGTTGAAGAGGATATAGAAAGGTGCATGCTTGTACTGTTATTTCATATTGCATTGTTTTTTATTTTATTCATGGTCTGTATATGTGTTTCGTTACATGCCTTCCTACATACTAACCTGCTTCATTTCTGTTGTGTTGTCGTTGCATTGCTACATTTAAACAAACAATATAGATGGAGATGAGGATGGGATCTTTCATGGGTAAATAACCCTCTTTCTCTTTCTTTTACATGTCTGTCTTCATTATAAGTTATCTTCAATACATGCCTTCCTGCATACTAATCTAGTTCATGTCTGTTGTGTTTTCCCTGCATTATTGCATTTAAACAAACAGAATGGTTGGACAGGACGATGGACTCTTTGGCGGGTAAATAGACATGTCTCTCTTTCTTTTAGATGTATGTCTTCATACTAAGTTGGCTTCATGTCCATTGCATATTCGATGTTACTGCCTTGGAAAAAACAGGTTGCTTGGACATGGAGATGAATTGTTTTGTGCAACAACAAAGGGTTCTATGGTACAATATTCTAAAAGGTATACCAAGTGTGTTGGTAAATTAAATATACAAACTGGGTGGGGGCATATAATATTAGACTTGAAAACGATGACTTGCCAGTAATGGGCTTTTCTGCCCTCCCTATTTCTAATTTTTCCATTTTCTATTATCCCTTTTGTTTTCTAATTCATTTGCTTAGTGTGATGTTCATCTGCACATGCTTGCATCAGAAAAAGTTGGACTAGTGACATGTTCATGAGCAGTCAGTCATCCCAGACATCAGTAGACCGACAAGGCCAAAGGTAAATATGCATACGCTCTGCTCTTACTATGTTTACTAAACAAATATCCTCAGGTATATATTCATTTATGGCATGGTGGATACATTGACTGTTCCTCCACAACTTGTCCAGAAACATGCATAAAAGATATTGCCGCGTAATGGGATATCTATTGCAAATTTTAATATATTGCCCAAAATAGTATATGACCATGGTGATTGCGATTGGATTATTTCGCTCAACGAAACAAGCATTGTGGAAAAAATTCCCGTTGTTTTTTCAGAATATCGTTTCATCCCAGACTCGACTATCAACCAGCTTGCACAGAGAACTGATATTTACCTTATCAGAACGATTGGGGCAGTTGTCACACTGGTGAGAAAACTTGGGTCGCAACATGTTCTCCATATAAAGGATGGAGAGTCGGACAGGGACAAGGTAATGGTACCTCTTTTCATATTCAGTTTTGTCCTTTAATTTTGCATGTGAATATATCTCGGATAACTTAAACAAATATTGCATTGTTCCATGTTGCAGCTACAATTTTTCGATACGTATTCAGATTTGTTTTCGTCAATGGAACAAAAATTGCATAAAGGGAAGATTCCACTTTTGTTATTAAAAAATATAACAAAGAAGAGGAATGTTAGAGAAGGATCTTTCAGACAACCCAGGCAACGTTTGTAACAGATTTGCAAGCAGATATAGTAGAGGATTTGAAGAAACTAGCTAGCTCTATAATTGTTGTGCGTATACATCCACAAAATCATCCTCACTTTGCTTATAGAAATAGCCTTCAACAAATTCCTGCGACCTATTTAATTTTAATTTTAATTTTTGTAAGGGGAGGGGGGGTGCAATTGTGTATTATATTGTTCAATGTATTAAGTGCAATTGTGTATTATATTGTTCAATGTATTAATTCCTATGCTTGCGTTCCCAGGTTGAAGGTGTTTTAGTTGCATCCAATGTGTACTCGACCCCCTTTGAACCTGTATGTACAAAATGCAACTCCCCTGCTTCTGCCTCCACTTTGATAAGTGATGATACGATTGATTGTTTGTGATGTGGTGAAAAATGTCCATATATATATGGACATTGCGTCAATGTTTTTATTTGAATCATGGGCAACACAACCATGCATTGTACGGTTAGGCAACCTCTGTTACAAAATGTGCTTCCTAAGTTGGCAGAGTTGTCGTATGAAATGTATCTACAGAAAAAGGCAAGCAGTGTCTACATGCTGCGGGAGCTTCGGATACATAGCAAATTCACCTTAAATGAGGACAATGCAATTTTTCATATCGGTTGAAGAACAGAATATATATATATATATATATATATATCAAACTTTGGCACGAAACGAAAATACCTCACGTGTCTCTTTAATATTTGTTCAACATCCAGATGAATGTTTGTCAGACTTGGCTAGTTAGGATTGCACACGCATAAGGCTAGCATGGAAGAAAACCCCATATATCCCATGTCCCGGTTATTTTCTATTGGGAACATATACCAGATGCAAGAGAAAACAAATGTGGCGATGTCTTTTCTTTGTATATCAAATAGTTTGGTGCAAAGGTTGATGGGTTCTGCTCTATGGAACCTTTTGGGAACTTGCTTGCGGTCTGTTTGAAGTTTGGTTGGTTCTTGGTTATGTGCTTTGTCTGTCAATTTGTATACCGTGGAACTCGAACTGTTCTTTAGAGGACACATAGCAATATAATTGAATTTTTTAGCTAGCTGGCCTGTAGATTCACCTGATAATTTCTATGGCGCTGTGACTCAAATATAGTATGTGGCTTGTTTTAGCATATTTCCTTGATCGATAAACTTGGTCAAATTGTTTTCCTGGAATAATTTGAAATCAATGAATATATAGTGTGTGAAGTGCAATTGTGTTATCATATCAACAAGAGGCCCTTAAAATTCAAATTGGTCGTTGTTTTGGCATTTTTGCTTAGTCGATGAACTTGGTAAAATTAATATCCTAGAATAATTTGAAATCAACGAATATATACTATGTGAAGTGGAATTGTGCTATCATATGAACAAGAGGCCCTTAAAATTTAAATTGGTCCTTGTTATGCTTGCAATGATGGAATTAAAACAAAACTTTCTTTTGTTTCCTTCACTTTTTAAAAAAATAATCGATTTAACATCCTTTAATAATTTAATGTAATTCACTTGTACAATATCAATATTTAATATTAATAATTTAGTATTTGAAAATAATGTTTGTAGATAAAGTTAGATAGGATGACCATCCCTAAACAATTGCAATCTTGAACCCGCTAGTCATGGAGTCCTGTCAATTTGTATGCCGCGGAACTCTGAGTGTTGTTTGGAGGACACCGGACAATAAAAGTGCAATGTTGAGCCAAGAAGTCCACAAGTCTACCTGTCAATTTGTATATCGCAGAAGTCTGCCTACTATTTGTAAGACACAGAACAATAGAGGCTCAATTTTCATCCCACCAGGCCAAGAACCCGCAATCGAAAAAGTGTCTAAGTATGGAATGAGGGATCCACATATTATACTTTATAAAAGTACATGTTTATTGTACAAACTCTTATACCACTCGCCCGAACAGATTGTACAAACTTTCTCGTCTAATTAAGTTCTGCAATATCAATATTTAATATTAATAATTTAGTATTGAAAATAATGTTTTTAGATATGTTAAATAGTTGATAGGGATTACCATCCGTAAACAATGGCAAACTTGATCTAGCCAGCCCTCAAGTACATCTGTCAATCTGTATATCGCAGAACTCTGAATGTTATTTGGAGGAGACAGAACAATGAAAGTGCAATGTTGACCCAGCCAACCCGCAAGTCCGCAATGTTGTTTGGAGGACATCGGTCAATAAAAGTGCAATGCTGAGCCAAGCAGTCCACAAGTCTGCCTGCCAATTTGTATATCACGGATGTCTGGGTACTATTTGTAGGACAATTAACAATATAGGCTCAATTTTCAGCCCGCCAGGCCGAGAAATCGCAATCCAAAAAGTTCCTAAGTATGTTATGAGGGATCCACATATTATACTTTATAAAAGTACATGTTTACTATGTATTGCTCGTTTGTCGAAAAACTTTTATATCACTCACCCGACCAGATTCTACAAACTTTCTCGTCTAATTAAATTCTGCAATATCAATATTTAATATTAATAATTTAGTATTGAAAATAATGTTTTGAAATATGTTAGATAGTTGATAGGGTTTACCATCCGTAAACAATGGTAAAATTGAACCCGCCAGCCCTCAAGTCCATCTGTCAATCTGTATATCACGGAACTCCGAGTGTTATTTGGAGGACACAGAACAATGAAAGTGCAATGTTGAGCCAGTCATCCCACAGGTACCCTTGTCAATTTGTATATCGCAAAATTGTGGATGCTATTTGTAGAGCGTGTAACAATAGAGGCCCAATTTTCAGCCCGCCATCCCGAGAGCACCCGATCCAAAAAAATGGATAAATATGGAATCGGTACGAGACAATAGAAGTGAAATGTTGACCCAACCAGCTCACAAGTCTGCCTATCAATTTGTATATGGCGGAAGTCTGGGTGCTATTTGTAGGAGATAGAACAATAGAGGATCAATTTTCAGCCTCCCAGACCGAGAACCTGCGATCCAAAAAGTGCCTAAGTATGGAATGAGGGATCCACATATGGTCTATAAAATATCATGTCCATACTTTATAAAGGTACATGTTTACTATTTATTGCTCGTTTTTCAGAAAATTTTTATATCGTTCGCCTGACTAGATTGTAAAAACTTTCTCGTCTAATTAAATTCTGCAATATCAATATTTAATATTAATAATTTAGTATTGAAAATAATGTTTTTAGATATGTTAGATAGTTGATAGCGATTGTTGTCCATAAACAATGGCAAAGTTGAACTCGCCAGCCCTCGAGTCCATTTATCAGTCTGTATATCGTGGAACTCCGAGTGCTATTTGGGGGACACAGAACAATGAAAGTACAATGTTGGACCAGCCAGCCCATAGGTCTGCTTGTGAATTTGTATATCGCGGAATTGTGGGTGCTATTTGTAGAGCGCGGAACAATAGAGGCCCAATTTTCAGCCCACCAGCCTAAGAGCCCACGATCCAAAAAAGTGGCTAAATATGGAATTAATACGGAATCACTATGGGACAATAAAAGTGCAATGTTGAGCCAACCAGCCCACAAGTCGGCCTGTCAATTTGTATATCGCAGAAATCTCGGTGCTATTTGTAGGAAACACAATAATAGAGGCTCAATTTTCATCCTGTTAGGCTGAGAACCCGCCATCCAAAAAGTGCCTAAGTATGGAATGAGCGATTTGCATATGCTCTATAAAATGTCATGTCCATACTTTATAAAATTACATGTTTACTATGTATTTCTCGTTTGCCGAAAATTTTTTATATCGCTCGCCCAACCAGATTGTACAAACATTCTCGTCTAATTAAATTCTACAATATCAATATTTAATATTAATAATTTAGTATTGAAAATAATGTTTTTAGATATGTTAAATAGTTGATAGGGATTGCCATTCGTAATCAATGGAAAACCTGAACCCACCAACCCTCGAGTCCATCTATCAATCTGTATATCGCAGAACTCTGAGTGTTACTTGGAGGACACAGAACAATGAAAGTGCAATGTTGAGCCAACCAGCTTGCAGGTCCGCTTGTGAATTTGTATATCGTGAAATTGTGGGTGCTATTTGTAGAGCGCGGAACAATAGAGGCCCAATTTTCATCCTGCCAGCCCGAGAGGCCCCAATCCAAAAAAGTGGCTAAATATGGAATGGTGGATCTGTACATGCTCTATAAAAATTTCATGTCCATAGTTTATAAGAGTACATACTTAGTATGTATTACTTGTTTTTCGAAAAACTTGTAGGTGCGGAAGTTGGCGGATTCACGACTTCAGATTTCACTTACTTTTATATCACCAGCCCAACCGAACACTTCCCCGTTTGATATTGTAATAAACGAATATAAACTGACCCAATTCCAATTATGCTATGACATGAATACGAGGCCCTCAAAATTCAAATAGCTGGCAAGTCTACTTGTCAATTTGTATATCGTATAAATGTGGGTGCTATTTGTAGGAAACAGAACCATAGAGGGCCAATTTTGAACCCGTCAGCTCGAGAACCCACCGTCCAAATAATGGCTAATTATGGAATGAGGGATCTATACATGCTTTATAAAATATCATGTCCATAGTTTTTAGAAGTACATCTTTACTATGTACTACTCATTTCCTCTGAATCGTTTTTAGAAGACACAGAACAATAGCACTACAATGTTGAATGACCCAGTTCGCAACTTCGGCTTTGAATTTGTATATCGCGGGACTCTGGGTCCTATTTATAACATACGTAGAAATAGAGTCCTAGCTTTGAGTCTGCCAGACCGAGAACCTGCAATCGAAAAAGTGGCCAAGTATGAAATGTGGGATCCGTACAAACTCTATAAGAACCTTGTGTCCATACCTTGTAAGAGTTCATACTTAGTATGTGTTAGTATTTTTTCGAAAAACTTCTACCTGCGGAAGTTGGCGGATTCACGACTTGAGGTTTCAATTACTTTTAGATCACCAACCCGACTGACCACTTCTTCGTTTGATATTGTAAGAAACAAATGTAAACTGGACCAAGCCCAATTGTGCTATTACATCAATGAGGCCCTTAAAATTGAAATAGTTCGCAAATCTGCTTGTCAATTTGTATATCGTGGAACTTTGGGTGCTATTTGCAGGGCAAGGAACAAGAAAGCCCCAATTTTGAGCCCGCCAGCCCGTGAGGCTATTGGTAGTGTTACATAGTTCATAGGGATCACCATTTGTAAACACTCGCAAGGTTGGGCCCACCATTCCTGGAGTCCATCTGTGAATTTGTATATGGCGGAACTC
Source organism: Picea glauca (assembly GCA_000966675.3). Classification (NCBI taxonomy): domain Eukaryota; kingdom Viridiplantae; phylum Streptophyta; class Pinopsida; order Pinales; family Pinaceae; genus Picea; species Picea glauca. The sequence continues at coordinate 19,578 of JZKD02S0318947.1, read as the reverse complement.
TGAGTGTTGTTTGAACGACACAGAACAATAGAAATGCAATGTTGAGCGACCTAGCCCGCAAGACCACTTGCCAATTTGTATATCGCAGAACTCTTGGGTGCTATTTATAGCTAATGGAACAATAGAGGCCCAGTTTTGAGCCCGCTAGCCCAAGTACCCGTGATCCAAAGATTGGCTTAAGTATGGAATGCGGGAACAGTGCATGCTCTATAAAATCTCATGTTCGTACTTTATAAAAATACATTTAATGTATTGCTCGTTATTTTCGGAAAATTTCTTGGTAAGGAAGTTGGAGGATTCACGTATTTAGATTTCAGTTACTTTTATATCAACAACCTGATTGACCGACCACTTCCCCGTTTCATATTGTACAGACCTCCTTATCTAATTAAATTGTACAATATCAATATTTAATATTAATAATTTAGTATTCAAAAGAATGTCTTTAGATAATGTCCAATAGTTAATAGGGATTATCATCCATAGACAATCGCACGCTCGAGGCCTCCATCCCTGGAGTTTGTCTATTAATTTGTATATCGCGGAACCTCGAGTACTGTTTGTATGAAAAGAAACGAAAGGAGTGCAATTTTGAACGAGCCACCCCGCAGGTCCGCTAGCCAATTTATATATCTCGGAATTCTGAATGCTATTTGTAGAACAGGGAACAATGGATGCCCAATTTAGATCCCGCCCATCCGAGAACCCGTGATTCAAAAAGTGGCTAAGTACATATTTAGTGTGTATTACTCATTTTTCCAAAATTTTCTAGTCTCTTTTTTCTCTATGCTTTTATTTTTTGAAACGCGGGTTCCTGCATAGGAGGATTTAACATTGCATTTCCATTGTTCTGCCACCTGCGACTAGCACCCGAACTTCTGCGATTTACAAATTTGAAAACAAACCCCCCTTCATCTCGTATACTTTCTCTTTCTGTTTGCTTGGTCATTTTTCCCAATGTCTCACGCTTTTATATACAAAACCCCAGGTTCAATAATATACAAATTGCCCTCTCTCCATTGCGCTTCCGCTGTTCCCCTGCACACAAACAACAACCAGAATTCCACGACATACAAATTGACGATCGATATTTTCCACTGAGATGTAATATGACCATCGGCCCTTCACATCTCTTAGGTATATCTTTCGTCATTTTTCTTTTGTAACCTGCCCGACCGCTTTCCATACTAAGGTATTTCTTGGAATCGGTTTCCCGGGTTAGCTGGTGCCTAGCCGCAATTTTCCTTCACCGTTGCCTTCGTACTTGTTTCCAGATATGCAATAATTAAGCTTTAATGCTAGTGGTTCATCCTGCAGGAACCACTAAGATTGTTATTAATGTCCGGAAGTCTGGAGAAGAATTGTCATTACTACGAATTAAACTAAGATTTGCGCACAAGTATGTTATCCTTTCCAAGTATTCATTTCAAACACGATGCAATCTGTTTTTTGTGCACCGATGGGTTGGCGCTTTTAAGAAATTTCTAATTCTTAATCTCTCTTCTTCGTCACTGCGACCTTCACACTTTTTTCTATTTCTGCAATTAGTGAGTTGTGATGGTGACAACTCATTCCGCAAGAACCCTGGAGATTTTCATTGATCAACGAAAGGCTCGAGAAGATATTCCATTGATACGCATTAAACCATAATTTGAGGAGAGTTATATTATCCCTCCCCGATTTTCATTTCAAACATCGTCTTGAGCAAATGAAAATCCTTAATAAAGTGTGGCAACAGTTATGTCCAGCCATAGTAAACACATTGGGGCATAATGGCCAGAGGTTCCATTATTCCATGGCATATTCTTACTACTCATCTCCCTCCGCCAAGGAGAAAAGAATAAGATGGTCCCTTGGTACACCGAGAAATATATTTCAAGCCAAAGAATTCCAAGGCAACCCTACCTGCTCAGAAAACCTACCCAGTTGCATTCATGGTTGACGCACAAGTTGATGTCATGAATTTTGAATTGGAAGAAGATGATATGATGGTCAATGATACATCAATGGATGATGGCAATGAACATAATCTTCCCACTACTGTGCCCAAATTGAAATCAACCATAATGGACGAAACTTCCTGGCTCGGTGATGGCGGTCCTGACAACACCAAAAGAAGTTTCAGAAAAGAAACCAACGGTAAACGCAATAGCCACTTTGCAGCGTGAAAGTAGGAATTCCAAAATTCCAAATTAGTTTGTTCTGGGTGGAAGAGTTTCAATGTAAAGCAATGATATGTTGATGCTCCTAGAGATATATTTCAAGCCAAAAAATTATTGATTAACATCTTCGGGAATCAGGTCCAAAACTCTCATTGCTGCAAGGCATTTTTATACTAGTCATCTCCTTCCACCCAGAATGGAATAATTTGGGCCTCTAGAATTGCACGCGCAACCTGTGCTCTTGAATTTTTTTGGACTATGCAGAGGCAGTTTCAGCTAAGGGCTATTCCATTTTCCCTACAACGTTTTTCCTCTTCTTCATTACGGGAAGCTTATGAAAACTATCAATTTCAACATAGGATAATTCATCGAGGAGAAAATTGCGAGGATATTGCATACTGTGGATCTCGTGCCTGTGTTTGTCCTAGATAAGTTCAATTTTTTGGCCTGAAGAACTGGGTCCAATTTCTAAGGATAGATGTACAATACTAGGTGTTTTTCTTATTTTTTTACATGGATTTGCTATTAAAAAATTTGCCTTTGACTCTTCCTTGTTGCTTCTTTTATGGATTTAACGCATGTTCTCATTAGCATGGTTTGGTGCTCTCGTACTTCTTCGATATTGTGTTTACTTAGGTTATTTTTTCTAATATGGAACATCTAACAATTATATGACAATGTACTATATCAATCCACCAGCCTTTTGTGCAAACGAAAAATGGATTACACAGTTTCAAACCAACGTTCAATTCTATTCGTAATGCAGATAGAACATAGCAATACCAGTGTACAATGTTGCAACAAAATTGTTATTAAGTTTTAATGCTAACAACCCATAATGTAAGAAGTTTAATACTTGAGTTAATATGTTGCAATCATGAAACAATGTGTCAAGAACACAGTTACACCCACACGTTCCAATAAAATCTAATCTTCAACAAAGCATTTGTTGGCAACTAGTAGAAAATGAAGTTTAGTAGTTAAGTTAATATGTTACATCCATGGAAGAATGTATCAAGAACTACAATGCACTTAATATTTTATAAATTACTATAAATCTTGGTACAATTGCAATAAAATCTAATTTTCAACAGTGCATTTGCTGGCGATTAGTAGAAAATGATGGTTTTGCAACAATGGGGCTTCTTTGAAACCAATTCGTGCTTATGAAAATTTCCTTCCGCCTTTCTATTTTCCCACTCTTTTGTTCCCTGTAGTTTCTCTTCTTGGTTACTTAATCATTTTTTTCCCCAAAATGCCTTGCTGAGTGGCTTGCCAGATTCACGTGTTTCCAATGAATGCTTCCCCTTTCTTTAAATTGACCCTACTACATTTGCGGCACATAAGCTATATTAAAGGGAAAATCATTTCCTCTATAGTTCTATGTCCTGCAAACAACACCCATAGTTCCGCACTATACAAATTGACAGCCAGACTTGCCGGTTGGCTCGCTAATAGAATGCCTTGGATTTCTGCAATATACAAATTGACAGACGAAGCATACAAGCAAGAACCAAGTAAACTCACGGATCGTATTCCTGGTTCACACTTGCACTCGTGCTCTTTTATCGCAACACCGACCGAACACTTCCCCATTCCATGCCCATAAACCTCTCCGACCGCGAATTCCTGGTAGGCAGGCTCTAGATTGGAATTCTATTGTTCCATGGCCTGCGAACAGTACCGTCACTTCCACGATATACATATTTGCAACTGGCCCTAGATCACGCCCTCTTTCGTATTACGATCCACCTATCATGCCCTCTTTTGTGGTATACATTTTGCACTAAAAAATTACGACAAATGCAATTCAACCGTTGCATCCTCGCATATTTTGTGGAACTATTGTCACCCCCTTTTGAATCTTGCTGTCTGCTTTTCATACTTTGCCATTTCTTCAAATTTCTTTGGAGGATCGTCAGTTTGGCGGGTTGAAGAAATATTCAGTTCCTAGTCATTGTTTCATGTGCCTGCCCCCCTTTGCAATTAGCAGTTGCCAATTATATATAAGATCTTATTTCTAGGCGTGCAATTAGAAATTTCCCTATTCCATAGTTAGCCACTTTGCCAGAATTCCACAAATATACAAACCGACCGCTAAACTGCCCCATCATGATCTCTTC
>JZKD02S0318947.1:0-15243 GCA_000966675.3 Picea glauca | reverse complement strand
ATATATATATCTTGTTTCTAAATATGGAATTACTGGTATTTAATTCTGATAGGTCATCATGCAGGAACCGTATAAATTGTCATTGATGGAAAAAAGGCTCGAGGAGATCTCGTATTGATGCGCATTAAACCAAAATTTGTAGGGGAATTATATTATCCCTTCCAAGTGTTGATTTCAAAATCATGAACTCTTGTTCACACGTCATGGCCTTCACACGTTCAGGAAACCTCCAATTCTTAATTGATCTTCGTCGTACCCGCCACCTTCGCATTTCTAAATATGCAATAAATAAGCTTTAATGCTAACATTTCATCATGCACCACCCATACATATTTTCATTAATCAATGAAAGGCTCGAGGATCTTTCCCATTCATAATCATTTAACCAAGATTTACCGGAGAGTTACACTATCGGCTCTAAGTGTTCATTTAAACCATCATCTGCACCAAACCAACGTTCTCATAAACCTATGGCATCAACTCGACCACACTTCTGTGGAGATACAGTCAACATCTTCGGGCGAGAGGACCAGAACTTCCAGTGGTCTAGTGAATATTCTTATTACTCAAGCTCTGCTGCAGAGAACCAAGTAATTTGGACCTCTGGGATTGCTCATGCAAGCTGTGTCCCTGAGGTTTTTGACTGTAAGGACATGGTCTCTTGGTGCGCCGATAAATTTATTTTCGAGAAACGAATTATTCCACTGCGGGACTGCTCTTTTGTTTCTTTGTCACCTCAGGTATTCCACCAGATGCTAAAATTGTCGGAGCCAACATTGATGTTCAGAGGGGAAGATTGAAAACAATTCCTAGCACAACATAATAACGGGTTGGACCTCTTGCCCCATTTTTTGGAAAACTCACTTCTAGTTCCTGAAGATATTACAATTATGCAGGTTAGTTGATTTAGAAGTCCATTCCACGAAATTGCCTGGTTGTTTACAAGAATAACAGGATAGGAGTCCAAAGCAATTGTTTCCTAGATGGCTCTTTATATTTTGTATTTCACAGTCAACGAACAAGCCATTTTTTATTGGGGCAGGTTAATTTCCCATGAAATCTATTCCCAATTGTCAAGGTACAAAAGGGAAAATAAATTTTATATGTCGTCCTATTTATTTTTTGCAATAGCGCATTCCTGTTGGTTTCCACAACTGTCTCTGTCCAATAATGTCCACTGTGAATTCCACCGAGTAACGTTCTGGTACCAGGCCTTGTAGAAGCACAAGGATTCCCACTATTTTTATGAGGATTTTAATGGCTTCGTGTCTATTTTCAAAGTTTTTTTGTTAGGAGAATATTCTCCCCGCATATATGAACAGGCAACTAGTTTTTTGGACAAGAAGGGAACACTCGAAAATTTGGATAATTACACTGTCATAAGAATTTTTGGCTCCACGGAACAACCTGCTCTCCTTCCATATCACATTAAAGACATAATGTTTGTTACAGAAGTAGCATGTCAATAAAACTACTAGTTCCATCTGTTCCAAAGGAAGAAAAAAAAATAGTTCATTCCTCTGCCTTGGAAAGTAGGGGAGTTTGTGTTGAAAAATGTCAACAAAATTGACGATTTCGCAGCACATTCTACCATTTTCAACCTGAGATATGTTGAAATCATAAGAGGGTTCGACCCCTACAATATTTTTCGACAACATTTACAAACACTTGGCCTTGACGGTTCTTTTTAAAAAAAACACTTGTCCAAAAAAAGAGACAGTTCTGACAATGGTCCTTCCTCTAATGTCAGCGACATAGACACAGTGAAAAGATGCACTAAATTGTACACGCAACAGGGGAAAGGCCCCGGTGAAAAGAGTGTTCAATCCGCAAATACCACTCCAAAAAGTACCACATCCCGGAGCATCTCTCTAACGTCCCACCAAAACAACAAAGAAGCTCAGAGTTCTTCAAACGGAGGAGGAGATAACGACCCTCCTCACTCTAAAATTGATAGTTATCATAAGCTTCCAGTAGAGAAGAAGAGAAAAAAAAATGTGGGGCAGGTGGAAGAGACAGAAATTCAGAGTGAGAACATGGAACTTGACACTGATCTGGATAACATGATGTGCTTCCTTGATCAGCCCGAAGACGCCATCCACGATAGCCATCCAATGGACATATCCGTTACTGAAAATTTTGACGAAGATGAATCCTTCGTCTTCCAGAGCACTGTTTTTGATAGCCAGCCCAAAAAATTGATAATTGAGAAAAAAAAAATGTTAAAAATAAGAAAGGAAAATATCATTTAGAGGTTGAACTTTCCAACATGCGGCCATCCCAAATATTTGAACTTCACACCGCGAGCGGAGAATCACTTCATGATTCCATTGGAGGAATCGAGACCGAGAATGCCAGATTGAAGGAACGAGTCAAGGAATTGGAAGACACTTTCATTCCTATGCCATTGCTTGTCAATCCTTTGGCAATAGCCATGCATGGCACCCCAACAGCCAACATAAAAACATCCTCCACCCTGCTCGCATCCTATAAAGGATATTTGGAGAATAATATCAAAAAAATAATGGAATTGGTTACCGAGGCGTGGAAAAGATCACAAACCATCACTTCCCTTGGAAACATGGCACATAGTTTTCTCGAGCATTTGCAGGCCGAGTTAAAAGATGAAGACAATTTATTTTTAAAAATGGTCATTCCTTTTGGCAATATTGTCAACAATATGATAGAAACAAAAAGAAGAGAAGAAGGTCTTCCATCCAAAAACCAGATCAGTCAATTGAATGCATTTTGGAAAGAAAAAGTGAAGAACTTGCATCTCATTGTTCAGTCATGTGAACAAGCCATATCGAACAATGTAAATTATTCACAAGGCTATCAAATATAGATTTAGTAGAGAAAACCAACGAATTCCAAGATCGCGACTTAATCGCAAAGTCCTTTCCCTTAACCAGACAAGAGTTCGATAAACATGTTGCTATGTTTAAGGCCTTGTCTCTGGAATTTTTTTACAACATCCTTCAATTTGATCAAGCTCACGTCGACGACTGGCTAGTCAAATATGCAGTACAGAACGAGGAAATTCATCAGGATCTCTCTAATATTTCTATCGACTTCCGGGATTTAGAAAGTGATTTTTTCAACATAAAATCTGGAATGAAATCAACGTCACCCCAATGAGAAGCTACATTGAAGAATGGCTCGAAAGGCAATTGAAACAGGCCACCGACGAAAGGCAACATGCAATTGTCAACATTCCAGCAGTCGTCGAGGACATCCTTGAAACCGCATTCGTCGGCAACATCAATGAAACGACAACCGCAAGCAAATATCCAAAGGGCTCATATGTACCCTCACTGTAAAAATATTGATCGCATCCTGCTTTGTTTATCAACCCAGTTATTCCAGTTTCTTAAATAGAGATGTATAGAAAAACACTTATACCTTTCCATTTATTTTTTTTGCAGGTATTGCACTTTATCTTCTTTCCACAATCTTGTTTCTTGTACATATTTCTCTAATGGTCCGCAGGAGCCCCATTCCCAGTCTACATGACAAACACATTGAAATTTCGGTTTATATGTAACAGACTTTAATTTTTTTGTATATTTCAAAATTTCCAGTAGTATGTAACAAACTTTTATTTTTTGACATATTTCAAATAAAAATGTTTTCTTATCTCCTTTTAAATTTATGTTTTCATACATTCTTATCTTTCACCAGTCTGTATGACAAATGCATTTAATTTTTTATATGTTACAGGCTTTTACTTTTTTATATATTTCAAAATAAATGGTGCTCTACAATGCAAGCATCATTTACAAATGCATTTAAATTTTTATATTTCTTATCTCCTTTTAATTTTATGTCTTCATATATTTTTATCTTTCACTAGTCCATATGACAAATGCATTTAAATTTCCAAATTTATTCTTTCACTTTCAACAAATTTGTAGTTTGTTATATACTTTCAAAAAATAGATGGTGCTATGCTTGCCAAGCATCATTTGATTTTTCCCCATGTTCCGTGATATACATGTTGCTCACAACATTTCCGTCATATACATTTTGCACCAAACACTTCATTTCATTTATAGTTTGACCCCATTTTCCACAATTTTCTTTCTAACCTCGTTGGCAGGGACTGTGCTGCCACGCAGCCTTGTTAAAAATGAAATCAAAATGTCGTCATTAAAACAATAAGGCTTAAAGAAAAAGTGTAATTGTCAAATGAAATCATAATCATCGTACATGCCATTAAAGCAATGAAGTTTCATAAAATATATTGTATGTAGTTTTATGTATAACAATTAAAGTAAAATGTATTAACATATTTTAAATGTATAATTCGTTAATTTTTAGTTCATTATATTGATTATATAATTATGTTGTAAGGTGGTTATATTGCGAATAAGTAATTGTTGATGCAATTTATTAGCAAATGTGGGATTTTAAGTATTAGGTCTTCAATTTGACCCGATACTTTGTTGGAAAATACCTCAAGCGCTTTGTCTTGTTTTCAAGTCAGATGGGGTGATGTGAATCTGTGAATGTTTTGACTGTATGAATGAAGAAATTGTGATATGTTTGTTGAGATTCAACACCACCAAAAACATCTGAAGCTAACACCATGGTGTATTTAGTTATGGGTTGATGAGGAAAAAACTAGAGACGAATGGAGGAAGTGGAAAATGAAAACATTGGTGTTCTTCGAGGTTACACAACTACTGATACATTGGATATTGGTACTGACCTATTCTTTATTTATTAACACTTTAATTTTTTGCAGTGGATAGGACTGTGTGGGTTTAGTTTAATGGTGGGTAGGCCCGCGCAGCAGTGGTTGTTGGTAACTTCCCAAGATTTTGGCTTACACTGTGCTGACAAGCCATAAACAAAGTACTGAAGTGTCAAATCTTGAGATAGGTGGTGGATTTTTGGGTGTTTCTGGATGGAGGCTGAGGTCAACGCCTTGATGAGTGCTAAGGACGAGGCACTGTGGAGTAAAGAGGGGTTATTTGTTATGGATGAAAAACTTTGAAACATTTGTCGAGGAGGTAAAGGCACATATCTTGCTCGGTATTCTCCACTTGAACCTGGATTCGTCTCTCGGGATAATGTAGCCAATAGTTTAGGGGTGGAGAGGGTTGTACATGGTGAAATTTATCGTAAGGCACTAGTATTTCCAGAACCCACCTTATTGAATGCTTACTGTAGGAATTATGCTAGCCTTTGTAGACTAGGTGAAAGGAAGGGTCACGGGGTGAGACCGTGGAATACAAATAATTCTAAGCGCATGATGGTTTTAGGGGGTGATATTGGTCTGGAAGAGACACGTTCTTTGGCTTTGCGTGTGTTGGTGGGGAGGTTTTCATACCAAGCACGATCTATATTGAATTTAGAGGATTGGGTGCACCTTACTTGGACTCCTTTCTTGGGGTGTATATCGGAGGTGGTAACATTGACTAGAATTATTTATGTTTTCTCTTTAAGACGTTGGAGGACTGTGAAAAAGTTCTTTCGAAGACTTGGATTGTGAAGGAGGTTAACCTCATGCTCAAACATTGGAGGGTGAGATTTGATCCAGTCTCAGATTACTTTCAGTTCAGACATGTTTGGGTGTTACTACCGAGGCTTCCATTACAACTTTGGAACACAAAATCCCTAACAACTATTGGAAATTAGCTGGGACACTTCCTTGTCATTGACGAAGAAGATCTCAAATGGAATGATAGGCAGATGGGTAGAGTCTTGGTAGAATTGGATGTTCATAAGGGCCTTTTGAAGACATTAGACATTGAGTGGCGTGCCTGAGTGATAGGACAAAATTTGGATTACTTGGGAATTCCTTTCAAGTGTTCCTTTTGTCATTGAACATGTCACTTATGTAAAAATTGTACTGGCTATGTTTTTGAGGAGGAATCAGAGTCTTCTATGATTTGTGAATATGCTTACTGCGACTCTCCTGGGATCACCTCAACTTTGTGTGGGGAAATGAACTCGATGGCATAAAACTTGGACCCTTCAACACAAATGGATATTGTAGCTGGTAAGTTAAAAAATCTTTATCCTACCTCCTTCTCGACTTTGACTTCCTTATAAGTGGACACATTAAATCATCATTTCTGGTTAGTGATGGCGCACCTGCTTCTTTCTTACCTTCTAATGAGGCCTTCGTCTTGGGGGAAAACATGAACCTGGGTTGTGAGGACACTGACCCGGTCTTGGGGAGTGCCACCATGCCTATTTCAGAATGTAGAAATGACATGGTGGGATGTCCCTACATTTTTGAGTGTCAGGATAGGGATTCTCGGGGGGTAAGATTGGCGGAGGATGGGGTGAGATCTCTGGGAGATTTCCTTGACACTTTGGTACCTACCTTTTGTGGTCAAAACTCTATTTTTCCTCTACCCACATTCCATGGTCGAGTTGAGGTTATCCGTGAGGAGGGTAGTTCACATGGTCCTTCTTCAGGGGTGATACTTAACCGCATAGAACAAACTGTTAAATATCTTCTAGGTACAAGTGGATTGGGGATTGACCTATCTCCTTTAAAAACGAGAAGTGCACGTCACAAAGCAAAGGATAAAGAAATATTGGTTTCACAGTTGGACACTCCTTATTTTGATTATGGGGCTCTTAGAGGTATTAAATCCCTAGCCAGGGATAAATAATGATCCTACTCTCCCTTAATCTAAGGGGAGTTGGAGGGGCTCCCAAGTGTGCTTCCCTTTGCAACTTATTGTCAAATTTGTTACCTGATATACTCTTCTTCTAAGAAATTTTGGTGGAATATTTTAAAGCTCGAGCATTTGTTAGTACCCTTCAACCAAACTGAATGGTTTGTGTTGTCAGTTTAGAGGGGCGATCTGGCAATCTTTGTGTTGCTTGGGATCCACTTCAATTTTCACTTACTCCCTTTTTAAGTGTTGGTGACATTTTGTTGACAAGTACCCTACTTGAACTAAATCTTCTAGTTACATTGATAAAATGCTACGAGTCATGTACAGATCACAAACATTTCTAGGACAGAGTGGTTAACAATGGATTATTGGACTAAAAAAAATTAATTGTATCAGGTGATCTAAATTTCATTGTATTAGCTGGTGAATTGTGGGGGGAGGGAAGCTCGGTTAGATCCATTGGCATGGAATTTTAAAGAAATATTCCAAGGAAAAGGGTTAGTGGATATAACTCTTATTTATTGTGGGCCTACGTGGCGCAATGGAAGAAGTAGGACGAAGGAAATTTCCAAAATACTAGACATGATTTATATGGCTGAGGACTTGCTCAAGGTGGTTGGGAGACACTGGTCTTGGGTAGCTATGCCTTTCATTTCAGACCATGCACCAGTTTCACTCCAACTATACAACTACCATAGAATGGTTACCTTTCCTTTCAATATGAACCCATGTTGGTTGGGGGAAGAGGGTTTAAGTGATTTAGTCACAGAGGTTTGGAATTCTCTTAGATTTGTGGGAGAAATCTCAGCACAAAAAAGACTTGTTTGGAAATTGAAAGTATTGAAGATTAGAGTGAAATCCCGGGGAACTGAGTTGAAACATAAAAAACATCAGGAACTTGAAGTGTTATAAAATAAGATAAGGAATTCATACCTATTGAAGGCTCAAATGTTGGATATAGGGGACATCGATTTACAAACCAAACTTCTTGAGAAAAGAAAAAGTAAGATTCTCCTGGAAGAGGAGGAATTATGGAGACAAAGAAGCAGAACAATTTGGCTTCAGAAAGGTGACCATAACACAAAGTTTTTTCACTAGTATGTGAATCATAGGCGAAATCAAAAATACATCTGGGAAATCAGGGATGAAAATGACAACCTTCACTCGGGACATGAGACATTGATAACAAAATTTGTTAGACATTTAAATTTGTCCTACTCAGATACGAAACATAAGTCGATTCTAGAACATGTGAGTACAGTTCAATTTTTTCCCTACTTCATTGAGGAGATAGATTGCTTAGCCATAGAAGGGTCTTGAACAAAAGAAGAAATCCAAGGTGTTCTTAAGGGTTTCTCCAAGGACAAGAGTCCTAGTCCTGATGGGTGGATAGTAGAATTCTTCCTACATTTCTTTGATTTGGTTGGGGACGATCTATTTGAGGATCTGGAGGAGTCAAGGAGGGAGGGAACTATGGAAATATCCTTAAATTATACCTTTTTAACCCTCCTTCCGAAGGTGATCAAACCCTCTTCCTTTGGGGATTTCAGACCTATTGCATTGTGAAATTTGTCTTATAATATTATTGCAAAAGTTTTAGCAAACAGGCTTAAGATGATTCTCTCTAGGACACTTTTCGGGGAGAAATTGGGTTTCTTAAAAGGTAGACATATACTGGATGTTGTTGGAACAACACGAGAATGTCTCCAAAATATTAAATTAAAAAAGATGAAGGCTCTTATTCTAAAACTTGACCTAAAGAAGGAATATGATTGTGTTAACTGGGATTTACTTAGATTGATCCTTCTCCGGACTGGTTTTGGACTGATGCTTACAAACTGAATTATGTGTGTTTTTACGACTACTACATACTCTGTATTGATTAATGGTGGTCCTACTCCTTTTTCCAGAGTGAGTGTGGACTTAGGCAAGGGTGCCCTTTATTTCCTTTGCTTTTTATTTTAGCGATGGAAGGCCTCTGCCTTCTTCTTAAAAAGGCACAAATAGTTGGGGACATCACATGTGTTAATATTTCTCGCTCACATAAGATCCTCAATATTTTTTTTGTGGATGATGTTCTCATTATGAAGAAAGCTATTTTAAGAGAATGGAAGGTCATAGACTCCTTAATTCTGTCCTTTGTATAAATCCTCTTAAGTCTACTTTCCATTTTTCGAGTTTAACAAAGGATGATATATTGTAGTTTAGTGTTCTCTTTCCCTACATGTTTGTGGAACTCTCTGAGGGGTTTAGGTACCTGGTATATTTTCTCTAACCTACATATTATAGAGTTGAATATTGGCATTGTCTTATTCAAAAGTATGAGAAGAATATCAGGCTTTGGTGCCACCGTTGGCTTTCCTTGGGAGGACGATATATTCTGGTCAAGTTCGTGTTAGAAAGTTTTCTAGTTTAGTGGTTGCCAGTTTCTATTATACCAACCTCTGTCCTTAGCGGGATTAGACAGTTGATTCTCAACTTCTTATGGTCAGGGAGTAAGGCAAAGAATCATATCTATCTCTATAATTCGGATTCTATAGACAAACCAAAACCTTAAGGTGGTTGGGGGATAATGAATCTTCCATTGTTCAACAAAGCACTTGCAACAAATACTTTTTGGCGCTTCTTGATGAAAGATGGACTCTGGCATAGAGTATTACTGGATAAGTACCTCCTTTCTATATCTGTTGTGGCTTGGTTGAGGTCCTCTTAGAAGTTGTCACACAATGTTTTGATCTTCTGGCGTAACTTGGTTAACTCTGTGGAGGTTATCACCCACTGGTTGGCTTGGAATCTGGGGTCAGGGCACTCTATTCGTATTGGAGAGGACATGATCCTAGGCCTTAATACTTGCTTCTTGTTATATTCCTCTTTGATTACAACTCTTAAGGGGAAATGTATATATTTCTTATACCAGGCTAGAGGGAAAGACAATACTCGGGTCATTTTGGCTCAGTGGAAATCAAGTGAAGTGTTGGTTTTAACAGGCACTAAGGCAGTGGAATGGGATTGTTTCTACAGAGATTATTATCTTCAAGAATTGAATTGACTGACATACCTGATGTTCTTATATGGATTGGGGGTGACCGTTCGGAGTACATTTCTGCAAAAAATGATTATGTGGCTCTAGCTAGTAATCTCTGGTGTTACAGTAGTAGTTGTTGGCATTGAAGAATTTGGTTTTGGGATCTTGGGACAAAGATAAAACTTTTTACGTGGCTCTTGATGGAAGATAGAATCTTAACTTGGGATAATATTCAACGAAGGGGATGGGTTGGGCCAAGTATTTGTGGCATGTTCTCTCATGAGGCAGAGACAACATTACACCTTATGAAACATTGTATCTTCACTCAACAAGTTTGGTTACATGTGACACTTTCTCTTAATTTAAACTCTAGCTGGAGGGGAGCCACACTTCAAGCTTGTTTTCTTGATTGGTCTAGCTCCTGTACTTCCTTTCCTTAGTTTCCAACCATATTTTGTTGGAATATTTGGCTGGAACGTAATAGAGTACTCTTTGATTCTGGTCGGCCTTCTACTAATCTAATTTCTCAATGGATACTTGGCAGCATAGACTTTCCTCGGGCTAGAAACTACCCACCTCGTTTATCTTGCTTTCCTCCAGTACATGATGGGGGAACTTCAGTTGGTTGGTTTGATGGAGATTCTTAGGAACGAGAGATGAAAAGTGGTGACGAGGGTGTTATTATAATATATGAGCATATATAATTCAGATGGATTCTAAACTGTGGATTGAGTACAAATAATAGAGCTGAGCTTTTGGGGGTTTGGGCGCTTCTTACAATAACAACCCGACTTCATATTCATTATCTACAAGTTTTCAGAGACTCGAGAACGTTATCAACTGGTTAAATAAGAGAGAGAAACTACAAATTCTCAATTTACATTGTTGGAAAGAGAGGATTAAAGAACTAGTAAAAGGATTCAAGTCTCTTAGCTTCACCCAAATTTTTAGAGAGTTCAATCAACATGAGGATACTCTTTCAAAAAGAGATATGGACTTACAGGAGGGTAATATTATTTATTCTCATTCGGTTGATGGAAACCTAGGCCCAAATTTGTCACTCAAGCTTTGGTAGAGTCCTTTTTGTCAGTTAATTATCGACTCTCGGTACTTTTTTGTTCTTTGTATTATAGTCTCGAGACTCTGCATACAGTCTGGTTTTTTCTGTTTTGGATATGATGGGGTTTCTTTTTCCCTTTTGTTGTTTAGTCACTTTACCTTTTGGTTGTTTGGGAGGTGGAGAGAATTGATACTTTTCAAACTGGTTTCTTGACTGTAAATTTTATATAATAATATAAGTGCAATTTTTTGTGGAAAAAAAAAGTGAATAAGCAATTGTTAAAACTTGTTTACTTAATATTTGAAAAAATGGTATCTATCTTTAGTTCATTTTATCATTTTTATTTTAGTTGATATCACAACATTGTCACTATCGTCCTAAGCCACCATCACAACATTGTTTGATAAAGCGTTGCCATCGTTGGAGGTTTGAATAAATCGTCTTTGGTTCACAACAAACAACCATGAAGGGAACTCATCCTCCATGGACCCATAATGTGAAATAAATTTATCATCAAATTCATTATGAGGCTCATGTTTCGTTGGATCAGATGAAAGACAACGGTTGTGGATTGGAGGCTTCTTCAAATCTTTTCCAAGGATAAAAATATTCTTGACAAGAGCCAAGAATTACTCATAGCTTGTGACATATTATGTACTCTTGAAGTCAATAAGTTCTTCTAGCTTCCAATAGCCTCCTTGAGACTTTGGAGGTAGGTACCCTTATTGGTAAGAGCTACACTAGCCCAAGTCTCAATGTTAATCGTTTTCCTCCATGTCAAAGAATTATTAGTAATCTATGACCAAGAATTGCTTAGGTCATCCAATGTTAGATCAAACAAATACATGCAATATTCAAGGGCATCAAGTTATCACCCATTAGATAAAAATCATGCAATACACTAAATTATTTGAAATACCTTTTGTTCTTCTATAATGCTTAGTCTGAGAGCCATTCTACCGAGATATATGGAATCTACCTATAATAATCCAACTACACATATGTTGGACATTGTCAAAACATACAATTTTGAGGCCAATGTCGCTTCACAGGAAGATTTGAGAGAATTGAGAGGCAATTCAATGCCCTCAATTTGCCCTCAATTTGGGGGAGCATGAGACATATGATCAAGGAAACCAAAGGTATAAACCTAAATCTAAAGGCCATTGCAGAATGCAATCCTCTTTTTATCTGTGTTTGATCAACTAACGAAATTTCCTAACTGTAGAGTATGAATGGATTCCTCATACACATTATCTCCTCCTACCTTTCACAATGTTATACCTAACTTCAATAATGTGTTATGGTTTTTCCATGAAACCCGCCCTACCTTTTTTTTTTTTTTTCCCCGAAGAAAACACTTAAGTACTTCTCCTCATTTCTAGGACGATCAAGGCACAAGGCTGGTCAACAATAGGGCACAAATCCATTACAACGTCACTTGCAAAAATTGAACTTAGGTGGGGAGGATCTTAATCATTCTTCCCAACCACTCGAGCTAAGCCCAATTGACACAACATACCCTACCTTATAGTAAACAAATAGATTGGTTTTTTCTATATTAATGACACCGTCAACCTCATACTTTTTTGGCAAACACTTGCTTGCTATTCCACATGACAAATATATATTTCCACTTAAATCGCACAATGTAGGGAAATTTCAACAATGATAATTTCGATTCCCACTTGTTCAATGATGAATGAATTCAATAGCAAAGTTCATTGCATATTTTCTTGCACGGTAATAACATGCTTAGTACGAAAATTTCCACATCCATACAAATGATCGTCGAAAGAAATTACACATGTTGTTGACATTTTTATATTATCATTCAATTTCAATCAATATATGCAACTAAAAATTCTTAGATTAACCCACGGAGTGATTAATCTACAATTTTTATATGTATTGGCCTAGGAGCTTTACAATTCGAGACACAATACAATGATAAATAATCTCTAATCTTTTAATAGAAACTTATGACACACAACTGGATTTTTCTATTATAAGTCTATGATTGATTGGTTTTGAACTTTATGATGAAGACCATATACTTTATGGTAAAGGTAAGGAGACTGAAGAAAAGGATTTGAGTTTGAAGGCATTGTTCCCTCTTATAAACCTATATTTCACTCAAAAAAATTCTATTAGATTTTTCCCTTTATATAGTACAATCCATATACCAATATTAATAGATCATTTTGTAACATTTATTTTTCTTTGTTGTTTTTTTTACTATGTAGATATGTATGTCTGAGATGTAGGGTTATATTTCAATGAACTATGCCTATTACAAGGGAATTGTATAATTGGAAGATAATTTGAACAAAACGTTGTTCATTCATCGAGATTAGTGAAAATTGTAACTATTCTTGGAGGAAGATACTTAACCAGTGTGCCTTAATATTAATAGATTATTTATTTATATGCATTAAAATCAAGACCAAGATCTAATTTTGACAAAGTATTTTTTGGCAATGGAAAGAAAGTGATAACAATACTGCGACTCTTAGTACTCTCGTTGAGTTTTAGTTTCAAATTGTGCAGCATGAGCTCAAAGTAAATCACCTTGAACAAAGTAGCCTATATATTAGCGCTTTTTGAGGAATATATGTAAAATCCCCCATTGCAAGTTATCCCTCTTGATCAAGTATTGTATTTATTTAAGCATTGAAAGTTATGCAAAATGTGTGCATTTGATAGCCACATTTAGTGCATTGAAGTTGATTGCAAAGAATGCATTGAATGTCCATATGTTGAATACCCCACAAAGATAAGCTATCAAGCCTTAGTAATTAATAAATAATACTAGGAAACCAATTATTTGTTCTTATTTTAAATTTAATTCAAAATTTGGAGAGTTGTATACTTTGATTTTATGAGCATTATAAAGAGCATATCATTGGGAGAAAGCACACTGTTGATGTGATTGGTGTGCAAAATCTGCTAGATATCCCTATTGAAAAGTTGGAATGTTTTCCCTTTGTAAATATGCATGACATTATATATACTAAAAATAAACAATTTTGCTTATTAGCACATGATTGTGGTAGGAGTTTGCCTAACCAAGATAATGCAATGTATTATCAATTTTTTTATTGTTTTATTTATCCATATTTATAAAAATTAATTTGATTCTTTATATTGTTTAAATAAGATGTGGATTACAAGAATATGTGAGGAGCTTATGCACTAGCTTGATTGAAAGGTAAAGGTATTGAATTTGTCAAAAAAAAATGTTTTTTGAAGATTGAACTATTCATCTATTTCTTTAAAATTGAAATATTTGTCTATTTTTAAAGGTTGAAATACTTATAAATTATTTAAAATCATTTTTGAAAGTTATTTTTTTTAAGGTTAAAATTTTCTTTTAAGATTGAACTATTTTTTATTAATATTGAAAAAATTATCTTAAAATTTGATTAGTACTACTTAAAAAGATTTTTTAAGATTGAAAAAGTCCTCTTAAACCTTTGGCTCAAAACCTTACTTATGACTTGTCAAATTTGAACTTAAAAATTTGGTTAATAGTATTATTCGGAAATTTATTGGAAAGTCTTTTGAAGGTTGGAAAAGTCCTCCAAACCATAAGGTTGGAAAAGTTTCATAAACTCTAAGCTTTGGAAAAGTTTCATAAACTCTAAGCTTTAAGTTTTTGATAGAAACTTATGTATAATGTATAAAGTTTGAATTTAAAATTTGGTTGATGCTATTACTTGGAAAAGTATTAAAAAGTCTTTTGAAGTTCGGAATGATCCTTAACGTGGTAAAAGTCTTCTAAAGCCTTGAAGATTGAAAAAATCATCCGAACTAGGGGATAGAAACTGACTTATAATTTGTCAAGTTTGAATTTCTTATAATATTTATCTTAAAATTTGATTTGTAATATTATTTGGAAAATATTTAAAAACTTGCAAAAATTCTTTTCAAACATTTATTAATATTAAATAATAATCATAAACAATTAAATTATTTCTTAATTTAACTTTTCTTACAAAAGTATCTTTACACTTTTTAAAACAATTGCTAATATTAAATATGGTAAATATGCAATGATCAATATTTTTAGTGGCTTCCTTATATTTTCTTTTGCCACAAGAATGATAAATTATACACTTTTTCCTCTCTACTTTAAGAACTTCCCATAATTTTAAATGATAAAGGTAAGACAAATTATGAGATGAACACTCATAACCACCGACACAAAGATTGTTTTATTCTTTATACTTTTAATTAAAATAAAGACATATTGATTATTCGATTTCCTCGTGCTTACACTTTTCCATTTAAAAAAAAAATCATTATCTTCTCACGAATTCCCAAATTTTAAAGTCCTAAAAGATAAAATCAATACATAAACATGATCTCCTTGTCACCCCATGTGGAAGGCTTATCATCATGTTTCACACAACATGACAAAAGGGTGCTCTCCACCTCATGCCACCTCTTTCAAAGAACAAACAGACGTGGCAAAGTGAGCCATCTTTTAAAAAAAAACAAGTTTATATGATTTT
>JZKD02S0318925.1:0-19556 GCA_000966675.3 Picea glauca | reverse complement strand
AACCCTAGGAGATGAAGTGCCAAAAGTCATGTGGGCCCCATTTGGGTAAGTTAGTACATCAACTTCCTGGGGTCGTAACTTTTGCATACGATCTTCATTTTAGGCGTATGATAGCCCATTGGAAAGATATACCCAAGGAATACAACAATTGCACCAATTTTACGATTGCAACATACCCCAAAAAATGTTGTTTAGGGCCTCAAAACGGCTCCAGAAGTTTAGGACCCGAAAAACTGCTAAAAATAGTAAATTATCAAAATTGCTAGAAAGTTATTTTGAGCCAGCTGGAAAAGGTGGGTGGCCATCGATATCCACATAGATAAATCCTCCCTCCTTAGGAAGCAATGGTCTCCATTGCATTGAGTTCCCCCATCAGATGAGGAAAGTTCTACTGAATTTGGCCCCGGGTGAGCCACTTGCCTTGGTGCAGGAGTTGCCCTGCTTTGACGACTCGATAAAGCTGGATCCTTTGTTGTCGAGTGCCCTTGATCTGTGTGTCCACAATCTGATCACTAGATTCCTATTGTATGCAGTCGGGGTTGAGCTCTGTTGGTGTCAGTTGTTCTGCTACGTCTGAAGTGTCCAATAATGGTGGGAAACAAGGTCGAAGGAGGTCCACGTTGAACATTGGGTGCAGGCCAAGGAAAGGAGGAATGTTGAGCTCAAAATCATTATCCCCCACAGCCTTGGTGATAGTGTATGGACCATAACGAAGTGGGAGAAGCTTCCGATGGGGTCCTGTAAGGCGTTCTTTCTGCAAGTGCAACCAAACTTTGTCACCCACCTGAAACTTATGTGGCACCCTATGTTGATCATGGCGTTGTTTGTACTTGTCATTGGAATTTTGTAGGATATCCTGAACCTGTTGGTGGATGTGTTGGATCCGATCAATGAACCAGGTGGCTTTGTCAAGTTCAATTGGA
Source organism: Picea glauca (assembly GCA_000966675.3). Lineage (NCBI taxonomy): Eukaryota > Viridiplantae > Streptophyta > Pinopsida > Pinales > Pinaceae > Picea > Picea glauca. Next base: position 18,633 of record JZKD02S0318925.1, on the reverse strand, counting down.
GTAGGATATGAGTCAGTCGAGGTGACCACAAGGGGAAGTGAAACATCTATGGGACCCAATGGTTGGAATCTCAACCCCACCTGAAAGGGGTTGTGGTCGGTTGAGCTATGCAGGGCTCGGTTGTAGCTATGTTAGACGTAGGGAAGGCTCTCATCCCATGTGCGTGGGTGCTTTGAATTATACATGCGAAAGATATGCACAATCATTCAATTTACAACCTTGGTTTGGCAATCTCTCTGGGGGTGGAAGGCCATGGATTTGGTGATCTTGGTGTCCAACAATGCCCAACGGTTCGACCAGAATGTGCTGAGAAATTGACTATCCCGATCTGAGACAATGGTTTGTGGGATTCCAAAATGTACCTAGACTCGTTCAAAGAAGAGCTTGGCGGTGGCCTCTACTGTGATGCTCTTCTTGCAGGCAATCAGAATCGCCATCTTAGAAAAGCGATCAACAACCACAAAAACACAGTCATTTCCCCGCTTTGTGGACGGGAGGCCTGACATGTAGTCCATTGAGATGGATTCCCATGGCATGTTAGGAGTAGGAAGAGGGGTGTACATGCCCTGTTTCTTAGTGGTCGGTTTGGCAATAGCACAAGCAGTGCAGGACCTGATATACTTGTTGATCTTTTGTCGAAGTTTCGGCTAGTAGAAATGTTTCTGTAGAATCGCCACTATCTTTTCGACACCGAAGTGTCCTTCCACTCGATCGTAATGGGATTCCCAAATCATCTTCTCTCACTTGCTTGATGGAAAAACATATATGGCGCAGATGACACAACAACCCATCCTGAAGATGGAAATTATCGACAATTGCGTTTGCACCCAACATTTGGTAGGTGGTGGTGAAGTCAAGGTCTGTCTCATAGAGTTGGGGCCATCCAGAGGTCTCATGGATGCAAGAGTATAGCACCATGATGAGTGTCACGACATGTGGTCTACTGAGGCAATCAACGACATGATTGGTGCTTCCAGTTTTATACTTGATGTTGAGGTGGAATTGCTGCAAGTATGTGGACCACTTTTGATGGCAGTCATTTTCCAATTTTCCTTGTGTCTGCATGAACTGTAGTGGCTTATGATCAGTGTGGAAGACTGTCTCATTCCCAAGAATGTAATGTCTCTACTAGAGACAAGCTTGCACAATGGATTACATTTCTTTGTCGTAAGTAGGGTACTTACGGACAGTATCTGACAGTGTCTCACTATGATAGGCCACAGGGTGGCCATGTTGAGTGAGAATGGTGCCCACAACATAGTATGAAGCATCTATCTCGATCTCAAAGGGATGTTGCAGGTCTGGTAGTGAAAGTACTGGGGCTGAGAACAAGCGCTGCTTAAAATCATCAAATGCTTATTGTTGGGACCAACCCCACGCAAATTTCACCTTACCACTACCCCTATTTATTTGGTTGAGGGTCCATGAAATATGGGAAAATCCCAGCATGAACCTGTGGTAGAAATTGGCAAGGCCCAAGAAGCTCTGAATATCAGTGAGTGTGGTTGGGGCTGGCCAGTCACAGATGACTTGGATCATGGTTGGATCCACATGTACGCCATGTTGATCAATGATGTATCCTAGGTAATGGACCCTGTCCATGCCGAAGGAGCATTTTTCCAAGTTGGTGTATAGCTTGTGCTGCCGCAGGGTGTGCAGAACCTGCTGAATATGATGTAAGTGTTCGGCCCAAGTCTTGCTGTAAATTAGAATGTCATCCAGATATACCACTACAAAATTATTGGTGAATAGTCGGAGGATATCATCCATCATCCTCATGAAAGTGGCTGGAGCATTTTTCAATCCAAAGGGCATGACCAACCATTCAAAAAGGCCTTCCTTTGACTTGAAGGTGGTCTTCCATACGTCTGTCTATTCTATCAAGACCTGGTGGTAGCCAGACTTCAGGTCAATCTTACTGAAGTATTTGGCCCCCATAAGTTGATCAAGGAGGTCATCGATTGGTGGAATCGGGTACCGATTTCTGACTGTGATTTTATTCAGATCGCGGTAATCAATACAGAGTTGCCAGGTTCCATCTTTCTTTTGTACTAGCATGATTGGGCTCCCACAAGGTGATGAGTTGGGATGGATGTGCCCCTTGTGGAGTAGTTCTTGGATCTGTCACTTGATCTCCTTAGTCTCTAACAAAGAGCAACGATAGACTAGCCCATTGGGTAGCGGTCCGTCGGGGGTCATATCAATCAGTTGCTTGATCTGGCAGTGTAGAGGTACCCCTATAGGTGAGGAGAAGATATCTGAGTATTTTTCCATGACCTTATCTTCTTTCTTCTGATGTATGGAAAGGTCGACCATAGAGGCCCTAGATGTGGTTGTGATCTTTCGCTTATTTTGAGAACGAATCACAAAGAAGAAAAACATCTCCATCTGAGAGATGAACTTCCTGCATTGCTTAGCAGAGCTCAAGGAAATAACACTAGGTGGGACTGCCTCGGGTATCTTGTAAAATTTCTTGTTCAAAGTAATAATAACACTACGAGGCCTAGACTCATATACAACATGATGTCTCCATAAATAAGGTTGGCCCAAAAGAACATCACAAAGTTCGAGAGGAGAAACATCACACAATACCTCGTCTTTGAAGGGCTTGATGTCATATGACAGTCGACACTATTGGCTGACGTGGAGATCGCTTCCTTGGCGGAGCCATCCAATGGTGTAGGGTTGTGGGTGCGGCGTTGTTGGCAGGACCAATTTCTTGATGACCTCTGTTGAGATGAGGTTCTTCTAGCTACCGCTACTAATGATGAAGTGCAGCAGGGTGCCTTTTACCCACATCTATAAATGGAAGAGGCGTTCTCCTTCTTCTAGCTCGTCTAGTTCACCAGGCTGGAGCTTAGTGGTAGAAATGGTGGCACTAGGTTCCGCATCAATGATCCGTCTTCCCCTTTCTAGTTCTGTCTCAGAGTCAGAATCTGCATCTGATTCAGAGACTTTCTCTTTGGCCACCAGCGACTTCTTTGAGTGACAATCAACAGTGTTATGCCAAGGGCTCTTATGGAAGTCGCACCACTTCCCGGTGTCTTTCTTTGTCTTTCTAGTGTCCTTATTTTCTTACGGCTTGGACTGGTTGTCCTGATACTATCCATCTTTTCTCTTTCCTTTGTTCTGTGGGTTGGGGCTGCCCTTTCCTGGATTTTGTCATGAGGGGTTCCCAGGCCCAAATAGCCATGTCTTTTATTTGATCTTCTGCTCAATTTTGATGGCATATTTGTAGGCCGTGCCCAAGAATGATATATCCAAAAATTCCATTTCGGTCTGGATGTATCTATGTAGATCACCGCGATACTTGAGCACCAAATTTTGCTCTGAATCTTTGATACCCATCTTGGTGTGCAAGGTATGGAAGATATTTGTGAAATATGGCACTGCTTGGTCTCTTTCTTACCGTAGTGTCATCCATTTGGTATACAGGTCGTCATACCTTCCAACAGGGTAGTATTGTTCCTTAATATCATCCTTGAAGGATTCCCAGGTGGTCGTGACTAAAAATAATGAGGGTTCCTCTGTTTCCTTTTGCTCACAGAACGTTTCCCACCAATCTTTGACATGGGGAACGACTTTGAGGAGTGCAAAAGTAATCTTTTATCTATTTGAAAAGTTATGAATAGAAAAATACCCTTCTAGTAGATTCAACCACTTGTCTACAGCATCTGCGTCGATATGACCTTCAAATATAGGAATATCGAAGTTTATTTGTACCTTGAAGGGGGCGGTGCCTCCGTTTGAAGAAGATGTGTCGCCTATTGGTAGCCGCTGAAGGATTTGCATGAAAATATCCATCATCTCGTTCCTCTGTTGCATGAGGGGTTCCTCAATCAACAGTTTCAAAGGATCTCCTCTCCCATCATCTTTCATTTTTCCTGCCATGAGAGGTCGCTTGGGCGTGCGAGAGATTTTGTCCTCAAGAGAAACAAGCTCGAGACCCTAGTCTTTGTACTCCGACGTCATTGGGGACATGCATTAAGACGACAAGGAGAAGACCACTCTGATACCACTAATAAATATTTTGTGAGAAGAACCAAATGAATATATATTATTAACAGGTGCTTAAGACAAAATAATAGAGATACAATAAAACTGGTTTTCTATTCAATAAAGAAATAAACTGGAAACTGTAAAATACAGTGAAAGCAAGCTTGCTAGAATGGTGGTGGCTTATCTTTGAGAAGAGATGTGACAGTTGAGCTCATTCACAAGAATATGATTACAATGAGGCTCTCAAGGCATTTTTACAATAAACAATAGTTTCCTAAACATCCAAAAACCTAACCGTAGGAGATGAAGCACCAAAAGTCATGTGGGCCCCGTTTGGGTAAGTCAGTACATCAACTTCCCGAGGTCGTAACTTTTGCATACGATCTCCGTTTTAGGCGTATGATAGCCCATTGGAAACATATATCCTAGGAATACAACCATACCCCAAAAAACGTTGCTTAGAGCATCAAAACGGCTCTATAAGTTCAGGACCCGAAAAACTACTAAAAATAGTAAATTATCAAAATTGCTAGAAAGTTGTTTTGAGCCAGCTAGAAAAGGTCGGTGGCCACTAATATCCACCTAGATCATTGATCGTCCTGGTGCCCTAAATATGCTAGGGTTTACCCAAGATACCATCCTTGAAATGAGGGGAAGTACTCAGGGGTTTTCCTCAGGCGTTGTAACCTAGAAAATAAAAACTCATTGTGTGAGTGTGTCAAAGGGTAATTTTGTAAGAAAAATAACAAAATTTTCCGAGTCCAATATAAACACACACATTAAATCTCAAATTAAGTGGTTAATAAATTTATATTACATGCATTTGAAATTATTCATAGATGTGGCACACTTACAAGTACTTCTAGTTTCTAAGATACTGAGACTTGGGCACAACTACATTTCCCTATACTTGTGTTTTTTAAGCTCTTGACAAGATTGCATTTCACTATCCAGCTTTCATCTTTGTAAGACTTAAGATATCTATTGAATTTAACCCTTATTTTCATAATTAGGTGGCTACAGAATCCACCATTAGAGAGCCTCACACATGTAATCCACCATTGGACCATACATGTAAACAAACTAATTAAAACTATTAAAGGAAAACAATCTACTTTTGTTTCCATAATTAAAGAAGACTGTACAATAGAATTCAATCATTTTCATTAAGGTTTAAAAATAAAAACCTAGCATAGCTTCCATATTACCATGAATTCTATATTCAAGCAATGTCATTCCCAAAATTTGCAATGATTCAACATACAAGGTTAACTATCTAAGTACGTGTATCACATCCAACCCCATTACTAACATTTAAGGAGATGGGGCATTAAGATTTCGCTTCTCCACAATCCTCTTAAAGATGTTCTGGAACATATTATTATCTTCTACTCATCGATATTTTTCTAACAGTTGTAATCACTCCAAAATCTAAGCTTGGGGTCAAAATTTGTGGCTTCCTAAATATTTTTGGCCATTCATTGGCCAACTCCCATCTCAACCCCACGTGGTGTCCACATTGTTGTCCATTGCTCATGTCAACCGGTGTGGTAGTGATATGTCGGGTCTCTAGTATGAACTTTCAGCCCATCTCTCATCTTCTTTGGGATTCAATATCCCACTGACTCTACCTTAACTATTGATCTTCGATGATGATGCTATAATCTACACGTTCCCTAGATCTTATGATTTGAAATATCGGATCTTGATGGCTAGGAGTTATTCGACGACATCTCCTTGCACAGGAGTTAACACCCCTACATTTACAGTCCCAACAGTTTATATATGAGGCCCATCGAGATCAACCAATTTTGATGTCTCTCTCTCCTCTCTAACTCTTCTCATCCAATCACCAACTGACACTTGTCATCTTGAACACTCTAGCTTCCTAGAAGGAATTCCATGTTATCATGTGATGTCATTGTATTTAATTTTCCTTTGGACGAATCTCATAGGTGATCAATGACTGAGGTTTCTCTTGTTCATCAAGAGATCAACAGTACTTATTGCATTGTTGATGAGGGTATATTTGGTGCTTTGGATTGGTATTGGGTTTGAAATCTCCCTACTTATGACGAAGATACACTGAGATCCTACAGTCCAAGATTATTGTGGTAAACCTTTATTGATTTAATGGTCACGAATGCCCATGAAGGGCCAAAGTGAACTCCCCATCCCAAAAGGACCCACTCATGCTCCAACAGACAACCACAGAGGGACACATGTCACTCTCCATGGCACATGTAATGTGGAAGTGGAGAAACTCTTCACTAAGGCATCATTGTGATGTCATATCCCCAATCTTATCCTAAGTGAAAGATAGAGCTTTGATATCGGTGGTAAGGGTTCCCATTTAAAAAGGAGTTGTAGAGAAATGGTTAGGATTTATCCCGACATGCAGATGTCGCAATTGATGGTCCTTGTTAATTCTCAAATTTTTAGTGTCGTCGAACCTTGCACTAGTCCCAACACATGGTTCTTTTAAACAATTCACTCCGCCGACGAAGGGTCGAGATCTACCAAAATATGAGATTACCAACTATGATCCCTTTGCATTTTAACACTATATTTTAAGGGAATCTAATCAATCCACTTGGGAACTCAAGTAGATTTCAAAATCTACAGGACCTCAGTCCAATTCCTCCCATGGGTTGAACCACTCGACACCATTGAAGGTCATGAATACTTACAAGGAATCAAGCATGAATCACAAGATTTTCAACTAGGAAATGGAATGGTCAAATGCGCATTAGTTTATCATCTAGGGAATTACATTATGTATGAATCTTAACATTTGGGTATTCATCTATAGGTTCATACATCTAAAATGATCATGCATGCAAACAATTCCATACACATATAACTACATTAGTCATAAAAATATTGAAAGTGTGTGAACACTTGTGCATCAAGGAAATACTCCAATCCAACTGACTAAGAGAGGATTCCTTTCCTCCCAACCTTAGGACTTGTTGCAGAGTGACTTCCTACAACATGCCACTCTCATTCCAAGCCATGATACCACCAAGGAAACTAACTCAACAGGAATCTGAGACCACTATGATCTAGGAAGGTTACTCTCCTTCCTCCTATGATATAGTAGAAGTTTCCACCTCCCACTGAGATTAGGTCTCCATAGGTTTATCAGGTGGTTTCTCAACTAAATTTCCTCTGCACAAGGGAGTTCCTTCTCTGCTTAAAATTCCCTTGGCAACCTCCCCTTACCAATGTCAGTTTCTATCTAGTAAGAACCAAGATGCAGCCCTCTAATGCTCCAATTCATGGATCCAGGTCTTCTCTACTTAGGGTGATCAATAATGACTTAGATGAGTTCTCTATTTTTCCTCTGGAGATCTCTTCTCTTCCTCCATCGACATTCTAATCTTTTGCATGTTGTTCTCCCTTATATGACTCTATCTTATCCTCTCTTTTTTTGCGCCTTTCTCTTTCTGTGTTCTCAACAGTGTCTCTCTTCCCTTCATGTGTTCCATTTTTGTCACACACCCACGGCGGCATAAAAATATTTTCACCTTTTTCTCAAAGGATAGAATTCCCAAATTCCTATAGGGGCCTAGCATAGTCTATCTTATTTCCCATCCTCCACCTCATGATCGAGATCCATGACCATAGGCTTAGTTTAAAAGACTCATCGCATTTCACGACATCAAGGCTCCCGATGCAAGGCATCCCAACCTCTTCATCTCCTTCAATCCTGAAATCGATTAAGGGGCCTAGGGCATGTTATCCCTCTCACCTATGATCAGGACATGACCCTCCTTCAAAAAACTATGAAACTGTGAACACGGCCTACAACCCTAGGTTATTTCTTGTTTCGCGATTTTGAGACTTCACGTCCCTCGACTTCTCATTTCTTCAAATTCTTGGGTCCCGAAATACCGATCCCTGAGTTAGACCCTTAGCCAACTACTAGCGCATGCCTTCTCCTTCTACCACATGACCCTATCCTATCACCTAGGGGCAACCCACTGAGTGTGTCGAGGTTTCATATGCCGAGATTTCACAACTTGCGAAATCGAGAGATTCTTCCCTTTGGTCTCTTGGACACTAAAACACCAGAACTTATTCACGGTAAATCAATGGTCCAGATCACTCCTGAATCAACAACCATGATTACGTCACTAATTCATGAATCGTGAGTTTGTGCGGTCCTACCCTTTGACCACTCCAAGTAGCAAGTCAACGAAATTCCACCAGACTGCCACGCGTCTCTGCTGAATGGATGGTCCTGATTAAATCGGGACTTACAGGACTATGACGAGTCCATCCTCCCATCTACCTTTGGGTTAATATCGACGGCCTAGATAGGTCTCGATGGATCCTGGGATCTATGGTCCTAGTTCCATCGCTACTTGTGAAGGCTGAAGGGGTGAGGCGTTAACGCCCGCTCTCCTCCTCTAGATCCATTGGTCCTGATAGACCTGGGGTATTTCCGAAAGGATCTCGTTCGTTCATCTACGAAATGAAGGGATACTCCCTTTCGATAATTGGATTCGCTATCCTTTCTGAACTTTGGTCACGAAGTTAAACCTTTTGTAGCTTCATACTCCCACAACTTCGAAACCTTAGAGAAATACTCTTTATTGCATAGGTTTTCCAAACCTGGATCGCATGAACCTTCAGATGGTTCTTGGGAAATTATCCTTGATTTTAGTCAGGTTTCTAGGTAAAGGCTTGGTATGGTTCCGAAGTTATGAGGTGATTCCCGAGGAAAGGTTCTCTCGAGGAGCCATCCTAGAATATTGCGAATTTCAACCAAATGGGTCTATTCTCAATGGGATGGACACATANCCAAGGAATACAACAATTGCACCAATTTTACGATTGCAACATACCCCAAAAAATGTTGTTTAGGGCCTCAAAACGGCTCCAGAAGTTCAGGACCCGAAAAACTGCTAAAAATAGTAAATTATCAAAATTGCTAGAAAATTATTTTGAGCCAGCTGGAAAAGGTGGGTGGCCATCGATATCCACATAGATCAATCCTCCCTCCTTAGGAAGCAATGGTCTCCATTGCATTGAGTTCCCCCATCAGATGAGGAAAGTTCTACTGAATTTGGCCCCGGGTGAGCCACTTGCCTTGGTGCAGGAGTTGCCCTGCTTTGACGACTCGATAAAGCTGGATCCTTTGTTGTCGAGTGCCCTTGATCTGTGTGTCCACAATCTGATCACTAGATTCCTATTGTATGCAGTCGGGGTTGAGCTCTGTTGGTGTCAGTTGTTCTGCTACGTCTGAAGTGTCCAATAATGGTGGGAAATAAGGTCGAAGGAGGTCCACATTGAACATTGGGTGCAGGCCAAGGAAAGGAGGAATGTTGAGCTCAAAATCATTATCCCCCACATCCTTGGTGATAGTGTATGGACCATAATGAAGTGGGAGAAGCTTCCGATGGGGTCCTGTAAGGCATTCTTTCTGCAAGTGCAACCAAACTTTGTCACCCACCTGAAACTTATGTGGCACCCTATGTTGATCATGGCGTTGTTTGTACTTGTCATTGGAATTTTGTAGGATATCCTGAACTTGTTGGTGGATGTGTTGGATCCGATCAATGAACCAGGTGGCTTTGTCAAGTTCAATTGGAGTAGGATATGAGTCAGTCGAGGTGACCGCAAGGGGAAGTGAAACATCTATGGGACCCAATGGTTGGAATCTCAACCCCACCTGAAAGGGGTTGTGGTCGGTTGAGCTATGCAGGGCTCAGTTGTAGCTATGTTAGACGTAGGGAAGGCTCTCATCCCATGTGCATGGGTGCTTTGAATTATACATGCGAAAGATATGCACAATCATTCAATTTACAACCTTGGTTTGGCAATCTCTCTGGGGGTGGAAGGCCATGGATTTGGTGATCTTGGTGTCCAACAATGCCCAACGGTTCGACCAGAATGTGCTGAGAAATTGACTATCCCGATCTGAGACAATGGTTTGTGGGATTCCAAAATGTACCTAGACTCGTTCAAAGAAGAGCTTGGCGGTGGCCTCTACTGTGATGCTCTTCTTGCAGGCAATCAGAATCGCCATCTTAGAAAAGCGATCAACAACCACAAAAACACAGTCATTTCCCCGCTTTGTGGACGGGAGGCCTGACATGTAGTCCATTGAGATGGATTCCCATGGCATGTTAGGAGTAGGAAGAGGGGTGTACATGCCCTGTTTCTTAGTGGTCGGTTTGGCAATAGCACAAGCAGTGCAGGACCTGATATACTTGTTGATCTTTTGTCGAAGTTTCGGCTAGTAGAAATGTTTCTGTAGAATCGCCACTATCTTTTCGACACCGAAGTGTCCTTCCACTCGATCGTAATGGGATTCCCAAATCATCTTCTCTCACTTGCTTGATGGAAAAACATATATGGCGCAGATGACACAACAACCCATCCTGAAGATGGAAATTATCGACAATTGCGTTTGCACCCAACATTTGGTAGGTGGTGGTGAAGTCAAGGTCTGTCTCATAGAGTTGGGGCCATCCAGAGGTCTCATGGATGCAAGAGTATAGCACCATGATGAGTGTCACGACATGTGGTCTACTGAGGCAATCAACGACATGATTGGTGCTTCCAGTTTTATACTTGATGTTGAGGTGGAATTGCTGCAAGTATGTGGACCACTTTTGATGGCAGTCATTTTCCAATTTTCCTTGTGTCTGCATGAACTGTAGTGGCTTATGATCAGTGTGGAAGACTGTCTCATTCCCAAGAATGTAATGTCTCTACTAGAGACAAGCTTGCACAATGGATTACATTTCTTTGTCGTAAGTAGGGTACTTACGGACAGTATCTGACAGTGTCTCACTATGATAGGCCACAGGGTGGCCATGTTGAGTGAGAATGGTGCCCACAACATAGTATGAAGCATCTATCTCGATCTCAAAGGGATGTTGCAGGTCTGGTAGTGAAAGTACTGGGGCTGAGAACAAGCGCTGCTTAAAATCATCAAATGCTTATTGTTGGGACCAACCCCACGCAAATTTCACCTTACCACTACCCCTATTTATTTGGTTGAGGGTCCATGAAATATGGGAAAATCCCAGCATGAACCTGTGGTAGAAATTGGCAAGGCCCAAGAAGCTCTGAATATCAGTGAGTGTGGTTGGGGCTGGCCAGTCACAGATGACTTGGATCATGGTTGGATCCACATGTACGCCATGTTGATCAATGATGTATCCTAGGTAATGGACCCTGTCCATGCCGAAGGAGCATTTTTCCAAGTTGGTGTATAGCTTGTGCTGCCGCAGGGTGTGCAGAACCTGCTGAATATGATGTAAGTGTTCGGCCCAAGTCTTGCTGTAAATTAGAATGTCATCCAGATATACCACTACAAAATTATTGGTGAATAGTCGGAGGATATCATCCATCATCCTCATGAAAGTGGCTGGAGCATTTTTCAATCCAAAGGGCATGACCAACCATTCAAAAAGGCCTTCCTTTGACTTGAAGGTGGTCTTCCATACGTCTGTCTATTCTATCAAGACCTGGTGGTAGCCAGACTTCAGGTCAATCTTACTGAAGTATTTGGCCCCCATAAGTTGATCAAGGAGGTCATCGATTGGTGGAATCGGGTACCGATTTCTGACTGTGATTTTATTCAGATCGCGGTAATCAATACAGAGTTGCCAGGTTCCATCTTTCTTTTGTACTAGCATGATTGGGCTCCCACAAGGTGATGAGTTGGGATGGATGTGCCCCTTGTGGAGTAGTTCTTGGATCTGTCACTTGATCTCCTTAGTCTCTAACAAAGAGCAACGATAGACTAGCCCATTGGGTAGCGGTCCGTCGGGGGTCATATCAATCAGTTGCTTGATCTGGCAGTGTAGAGGTACCCCTATAGGTGAGGAGAAGATATCTGAGTATTTTTCCATGACCTTATCTTCTTTCTTCTGATGTATGGAAAGGTCGACCATAGAGGCCCTAGATGTGGTTGTGATCTTTCGCTTATTTTGAGAACGAATCACAAAGAAGAAAAACATCTCCATCTGAGAGATGAACTTCCTGCATTGCTTAGCAGAGCTCAAGGAAATAACACTAGGTGGGACTGCCTCGGGTATCTTGTAAAATTTCTTGTTCAAAGTAATAATAACACTACGAGGCCTAGACTCATATACAACATGATGTCTCCATAAATAAGGTTGGCCCAAAAGAACATCACAAAGTTCGAGAGGAGAAACATCACACAATACCTCGTCTTTGAAGGGCTTGATGTCATATGACAGTCGACACTATTGGCTGACGTGGAGATCGCTTCCTTGGCGGAGCCATCCAATGGTGTAGGGTTGTGGGTGCGGCGTTGTTGGCAGGACCAATTTCTTGATGACCTCTGTTGAGATGAGGTTCTTCTAGCTACCGCTACTAATGATGAAGTGCAGCAGGGTGCCTTTTACCCACATCTATAAATGGAAGAGGCGTTCTCCTTCTTCTAGCTCGTCTAGTTCACCAGGCTGGAGCTTAGTGGTAGAAATGGTGGCACTAGGTTCCGCATCAATGATCCGTCTTCCCCTTTCTAGTTCTGTCTCAGAGTCAGAATCTGCATCTGATTCAGAGACTTTCTCTTTGGCCACCAGCGACTTCTTTGAGTGACAATCAACAGTGTTATGCCAAGGGCTCTTATGGAAGTCGCACCACTTCCCGGTGTCTTTCTTTGTCTTTCTAGTGTCCTTATTTTCTTACGGCTTGGACTGGTTGTCCTGATACTATCCATCTTTTCTCTTTCCTTTGTTCTGTGGGTTGGGGCTGCCCTTTCCTGGATTTTGTCATGAGGGGTTCCCAGGCCCAAATAGCCATGTCTTTTATTTGATCTTCTGCTCAATTTTGATGGCATATTTGTAGGCCGTGCCCAAGAATGATATATCCAAAAATTCCATTTCGGTCTGGATGTATCTATGTAGATCACCGCGATACTTGAGCACCAAATTTTGCTCTGAATCTTTGATACCCATCTTGGTGTGCAAGGTATGGAAGATATTTGTGAAATATGGCACTGCTTGGTCTCTTTCTTACCGTAGTGTCATCCATTTGGTATACAGGTCGTCATACCTTCCAACAGGGTAGTATTGTTCCTTAATATCATCCTTGAAGGATTCCCAGGTGGTCGTGACTAAAAATAATGAGGGTTCCTCTGTTTCCTTTTGCTCACAGAACGTTTCCCACCAATCTTTGACATGGGGAACGACTTTGAGGAGTGCAAAAGTAATCTTTTATCTATTTGAAAAGTTATGAATAGAAAAATACCCTTCTAGTAGATTCAACCACTTGTCTACAGCATCTGCGTCGATATGACCTTCAAATATAGGAATATCGAAGTTTATTTGTACCTTGAAGGGGGCGGTGCCTCCGTTTGAAGAAGATGTGTCGCCTATTGGTAGCCGCTGAAGGATTTGCATGAAAATATCCATCATCTCGTTCCTCTGTTGCATGAGGGGTTCCTCAATCAACAGTTTCAAAGGATCTCCTCTCCCATCATCTTTCATTTTTCCTGCCATGAGAGGTCGCTTGGGCGTGCGAGAGATTTTGTCCTCAAGAGAAACAAGCTCGAGACCCTAGTCTTTGTACTCCGACGTCATTGGGGACATGCATTAAGACGACAAGGAGAAGACCACTCTGATACCACTAATAAATATTTTGTGAGAAGAACCAAATGAATATATATTATTAACAGGTGCTTAAGACAAAATAATAGAGATACAATAAAACTGGTTTTCTATTCAATAAAGAAATAAACTGGAAACTGTAAAATACAGTGAAAGCAAGCTTGCTAGAATGGTGGTGGCTTATCTTTGAGAAGAGATGTGACAGTTGAGCTCATTCACAAGAATATGATTACAATGAGGCTCTCAAGGCATTTTTACAATAAACAATAGTTTCCTAAACATCCAAAAACCTAACCGTAGGAGATGAAGCACCAAAAGTCATGTGGGCCCCGTTTGGGTAAGTCAGTACATCAACTTCCCGAGGTCGTAACTTTTGCATACGATCTCCGTTTTAGGCGTATGATAGCCCATTGGAAACATATATCCTAGGAATACAACCATACCCCAAAAAACGTTGCTTAGAGCATCAAAACGGCTCTATAAGTTCAGGACCCGAAAAACTACTAAAAATAGTAAATTATCAAAATTGCTAGAAAGTTGTTTTGAGCCAGCTAGAAAAGGTCGGTGGCCACTAATATCCACCTAGATCATTGATCGTCCTGGTGCCCTAAATATGCTAGGGTTTACCCAAGATACCATCCTTGAAATGAGGGGAAGTACTCAGGGGTTTTCCTCAGGCGTTGTAACCTAGAAAATAAAAACTCATTGTGTGAGTGTGTCAAAGGGTAATTTTGTAAGAAAAATAACAAAATTTTCCGAGTCCAATATAAACACACACATTAAATCTCAAATTAAGTGGTTAATAAATTTATATTACATGCATTTGAAATTATTCATAGATGTGGCACACTTACAAGTACTTCTAGTTTCTAAGATACTGAGACTTGGGCACAACTACATTTCCCTATACTTGTGTTTTTTAAGCTCTTGACAAGATTGCATTTCACTATCCAGCTTTCATCTTTGTAAGACTTAAGATATCTATTGAATTTAACCCTTATTTTCATAATTAGGTGGCTACAGAATCCACCATTAGAGAGCCTCACACATGTAATCCACCATTGGACCATACATGTAAACAAACTAATTAAAACTATTAAAGGAAAACAATCTACTTTTGTTTCCATAATTAAAGAAGACTGTACAATAGAATTCAATCATTTTCATTAAGGTTTAAAAATAAAAACCTAGCATAGCTTCCATATTACCATGAATTCTATATTCAAGCAATGTCATTCCCAAAATTTGCAATGATTCAACATACAAGGTTAACTATCTAAGTACGTGTATCACATCCAACCCCATTACTAACATTTAAGGAGATGGGGCATTAAGATTTCGCTTCTCCACAATCCTCTTAAAGATGTTCTGGAACATATTATTATCTTCTACTCATCGATATTTTTCTAACAGTTGTAATCACTCCAAAATCTAAGCTTGGGGTCAAAATTTGTGGCTTCCTAAATATTTTTGGCCATTCATTGGCCAACTCCCATCTCAACCCCACGTGGTGTCCACATTGTTGTCCATTGCTCATGTCAACCGGTGTGGTAGTGATATGTCGGGTCTCTAGTATGAACTTTCAGCCCATCTCTCATCTTCTTTGGGATTCAATATCCCACTGACTCTACCTTAACTATTGATCTTCGATGATGATGCTATAATCTACACGTTCCCTAGATCTTATGATTTGAAATATCGGATCTTGATGGCTAGGAGTTATTCGACGACATCTCCTTGCACAGGAGTTAACACCCCTACATTTACAGTCCCAACAGTTTATATATGAGGCCCATCGAGATCAACCAATTTTGATGTCTCTCTCTCCTCTCTAACTCTTCTCATCCAATCACCAACTGACACTTGTCATCTTGAACACTCTAGCTTCCTAGAAGGAATTCCATGTTATCATGTGATGTCATTGTATTTAATTTTCCTTTGGACGAATCTCATAGGTGATCAATGACTGAGGTTTCTCTTGTTCATCAAGAGATCAACAGTACTTATTGCATTGTTGATGAGGGTATATTTGGTGCTTTGGATTGGTATTGGGTTTGAAATCTCCCTACTTATGACGAAGATACACTGAGATCCTACAGTCCAAGATTATTGTGGTAAACCTTTATTGATTTAATGGTCACGAATGCCCATGAAGGGCCAAAGTGAACTCCCCATCCCAAAAGGACCCACTCATGCTCCAACAGACAACCACAGAGGGACACATGTCACTCTCCATGGCACATGTAATGTGGAAGTGGAGAAACTCTTCACTAAGGCATCATTGTGATGTCATATCCCCAATCTTATCCTAAGTGAAAGATAGAGCTTTGATATCGGTGGTAAGGGTTCCCATTTAAAAAGGAGTTGTAGAGAAATGGTTAGGATTTATCCCGACATGCAGATGTCGCAATTGATGGTCCTTGTTAATTCTCAAATTTTTAGTGTCGTCGAACCTTGCACTAGTCCCAACACATGGTTCTTTTAAACAATTCACTCCGCCGACGAAGGGTCGAGATCTACCAAAATATGAGATTACCAACTATGATCCCTTTGCATTTTAACACTATATTTTAAGGGAATCTAATCAATCCACTTGGGAACTCAAGTAGATTTCAAAATCTACAGGACCTCAGTCCAATTCCTCCCATGGGTTGAACCACTCGACACCATTGAAGGTCATGAATACTTACAAGGAATCAAGCATGAATCACAAGATTTTCAACTAGGAAATGGAATGGTCAAATGCGCATTAGTTTATCATCTAGGGAATTACATTATGTATGAATCTTAACATTTGGGTATTCATCTATAGGTTCATACATCTAAAATGATCATGCATGCAAACAATTCCATACACATATAACTACATTAGTCATAAAAATATTGAAAGTGTGTGAACACTTGTGCATCAAGGAAATACTCCAATCCAACTGACTAAGAGAGGATTCCTTTCCTCCCAACCTTAGGACTTGTTGCAGAGTGACTTCCTACAACATGCCACTCTCATTCCAAGCCATGATACCACCAAGGAAACTAACTCAACAGGAATCTGAGACCACTATGATCTAGGAAGGTTACTCTCCTTCCTCCTATGATATAGTAGAAGTTTCCACCTCCCACTGAGATTAGGTCTCCATAGGTTTATCAGGTGGTTTCTCAACTAAATTTCCTCTGCACAAGGGAGTTCCTTCTCTGCTTAAAATTCCCTTGGCAACCTCCCCTTACCAATGTCAGTTTCTATCTAGTAAGAACCAAGATGCAGCCCTCTAATGCTCCAATTCATGGATCCAGGTCTTCTCTACTTAGGGTGATCAATAATGACTTAGATGAGTTCTCTATTTTTCCTCTGGAGATCTCTTCTCTTCCTCCATCGACATTCTAATCTTTTGCATGTTGTTCTCCCTTATATGACTCTATCTTATCCTCTCTTTTTTTGCGCCTTTCTCTTTCTGTGTTCTCAACAGTGTCTCTCTTCCCTTCATGTGTTCCATTTTTGTCACACACCCACGGCGGCATAAAAATATTTTCACCTTTTTCTCAAAGGATAGAATTCCCAAATTCCTATAGGGGCCTAGCATAGTCTATCTTATTTCCCATCCTCCACCTCATGATCGAGATCCATGACCATAGGCTTAGTTTAAAAGACTCATCGCATTTCACGACATCAAGGCTCCCGATGCAAGGCATCCCAACCTCTTCATCTCCTTCAATCCTGAAATCGATTAAGGGGCCTAGGGCATGTTATCCCTCTCACCTATGATCAGGACATGACCCTCCTTCAAAAAACTATGAAACTGTGAACACGGCCTACAACCCTAGGTTATTTCTTGTTTCGCGATTTTGAGACTTCACGTCCCTCGACTTCTCATTTCTTC
The DNA here is from genome assembly GCA_000966675.3 of Picea glauca. NCBI lineage: Eukaryota > Viridiplantae > Streptophyta > Pinopsida > Pinales > Pinaceae > Picea > Picea glauca. Next base: position 1,160 of record JZKD02S0318925.1, on the reverse strand, counting down.
AAATTCTTGGGTCCCGAAATACCGATCCCTGAGTTAGACCCTTAGCCAACTACTAGCGCATGCCTTCTCCTTCTACCACATGACCCTATCCTATCACCTAGGGGCAACCCACTGAGTGTGTCGAGGTTTCATATGCCGAGATTTCACAACTTGCGAAATCGAGAGATTCTTCCCTTTGGTCTCTTGGACACTAAAACACCAGAACTTATTCACGGTAAATCAATGGTCCAGATCACTCCTGAATCAACAACCATGATTACGTCACTAATTCATGAATCGTGAGTTTGTGCGGTCCTACCCTTTGACCACTCCAAGTAGCAAGTCAACGAAATTCCACCAGACTGCCACGCGTCTCTGCTGAATGGATGGTCCTGATTAAATCGGGACTTACAGGACTATGACGAGTCCATCCTCCCATCTACCTTTGGGTTAATATCGACGGCCTAGATAGGTCTCGATGGATCCTGGGATCTATGGTCCTAGTTCCATCGCTACTTGTGAAGGCTGAAGGGGTGAGGCGTTAACGCCCGCTCTCCTCCTCTAGATCCATTGGTCCTGATAGACCTGGGGTATTTCCGAAAGGATCTCGTTCGTTCATCTACGAAATGAAGGGATACTCCCTTTCGATAATTGGATTCGCTATCCTTTCTGAACTTTGGTCACGAAGTTAAACCTTTTGTAGCTTCATACTCCCACAACTTCGAAACCTTAGAGAAATACTCTTTATTGCATAGGTTTTCCAAACCTGGATCGCATGAACCTTCAGATGGTTCTTGGGAAATTATCCTTGATTTTAGTCAGGTTTCTAGGTAAAGGCTTGGTATGGTTCCGAAGTTATGAGGTGATTCCCGAGGAAAGGTTCTCTCGAGGAGCCATCCTAGAATATTGCGAATTTCAACCAAATGGGTCTATTCTCAATGGGATGGACACATACTTTGAAATGAACTAATTTACACAGACATAAACTATGGCATATAAGTATAAACATTCATCCATGATACTCAATTCAAAATATAAGGCATAAAACACTTATCAGAACCACAAGGCCTGATGCAACTACTGAGAGGGGTGCTCGTTTCCACCCAACCGTAGGCTCAGTGACTCCAAACAAATTTACCACTGGCTACCCCTGAGCTAGACCATGATGCTCTAAGATTCAA
>JZKD02S0318914.1:0-19556 GCA_000966675.3 Picea glauca | reverse complement strand
GGGGGGGGGGGTCCGTAATACCGCTTACCACGAGAAAACCACTTTCCCTCATTTTTACCATTTTTGCCTATTTTACCATGTCATCTTCTAGACCGATTTTTGGGCAAACGGGGACAAATTTTAAAAATTCGAGAGAGATTTTTCTCATCATGGGCTGAGGAACAAAAACCTCTTTCAGTTTTTTCAACGGAGTCACGAGCAGAGAGCATTGAAGACATCTTCGAGGCCTATTTTTCCACATTTTCCATTTTCCGTTTCAGTCCCGATCTTTCAGGAGCTGTCAAGGCCAACTAGGGATGAATTCGGCGAAACTAAAAGATTTTTTTGTCCAGCACATGCCCATATACAATAACCTCTTTCAGTTTTCTCCTAGGTGTCATCATTGAAGATAAAATCACGTCTGATCGGACCCATTTTTTCGCAGAAAAACGGTCCATTTTTCATGGCAGAAAACTCTGAATTTTGTGGGAGTGGTGGCTATTTTTGGCCGAGGCAGTTAAACCGACTTCAAAAACTTGATGAGGTGATCTACCCTATTTATTGAGATGATTTTAATGTAAAATGGTTGGACCTGTGAGTCTCTTTGCGAGACTGTGGGCTGTGTTTAGCTAGGGAATGTCTCTGTAATTTTTAATGATTGATCAGCAATGGATATATTTCTTTTATAGGATTCTTGTGTGGTGATAGTGGTGGTGTTCTTCCTCTGTATAATGTTTTTCCTGTGATCATTATGATTTTTTTTGTTTTCTTATTATCAGAAGGAAAGTAATAGAGGTAGAATTTATCAGCAGATACTCTGCCTCTCGGCTTTTGATGATCTTTATGTTTTCTGCAAAAGCTTAGTTCAGGAATTCTTAACTGCTCATTTGCCTATGATTTTTCCTCACCTATTTTTCCTCAAATCGACGCCATCTAAACTTAATTCGATCCAATATTGCCACTACCTTGCCCTGTGAAAGAACTGTGTCCAGATATGATGTAAATCACATTTTTTAAGCACATACCCCATATGCCCAATGGCCCTCCTTGTTGTTCCAAACCATCATTTAAAAACCCCAACCCATGTTCTTCATAACTAGCCTAATACCTCCTCAAACAAAGTTATATCAGATAGAGAGATCCCTCTCTGAGTCTTGGGGGGCTAGATCCAAGACTCGAAGTGGTTTTGATGTTGCCTCTGTGACTGCCTCACAGCCTTGGGAAAATTACAGAGTGCTAACAGTGAGGAAGGTGGATAGGTCTTCTATAAGCATCATGCTTTCAAGAGGCTATGTGAATAAAAACTCAGTCACAAGAACTTAAAATTAAAGTTTAAAACACTAAAAAACATTCATAGCAGCATTATAATCAAACATCCATTATAAAAAAACCACAACATCTCATATGGATCATCCAATAATGAGCAATTAATAATAAGAGGAAACAAGATGATGAAATGAAATCGAATTCTATTAATGAAAATGTCTCAAGTCTCATACATAACTAGAGAACAACTTTGTTTAGTCAAAATATTACAAAAAGGGAGCTCTGCTCAACCATTCGAACCTATCAAATCATTCATCTGATGTATTTAAAATAAAAAAAAGTAGGCAACAACTAGAGGTGCGATTTGGCCTTCTTATCCTAGGATTCTCCACAAAAAACTACAATTCTAACATCTCTACCAACAAATCTTACAAACTGCTAAAATCAAGGAGCCATGTTGGAAACCACTCTAACAAAAATTAAATGACATGTCTTGCTTCTTGGGCACATCCTTCTCCAGTGCCATGTGTCCTTCAAGTTTGTATGTTGATCTCCAACTGCTACCTGTTGATCTTTGGTTCCCTCAAGATCATAAAAGTCAAGAAGAAGTCAAGAATTCAAAACCTCTGTCTGTAATGGTTAGTTCGTAGCTCCATTCTATAGCGCATTCGGTATTCAATTCCATAGCACCCTCCTATAAATTGCTCTGTAGATTCTGTAGCGCCCCTTTGAAAAGATGATCTGTAGATTCCATAGTGCCCCCTGTAAAACTACTTTGCAAATTCCGTAGTGCACTTCATGTGCTTGGCTAGGTGATTTTGTAGCACCTTTGGTAGCACAATCACAAAACAGTCTCTGTAGATGATTCCGTAGCACCATGTGCTACAAAATATTTGTGTTTTTCTGTGTGATGCAACAACTCTTCAAAAACACAAAAAATCTTAGTTGATGGACTAGGAGCATGTAGATGCCTATATAGGTGAAAATATCATACTTCCTTGAACACTTCAAGCTTGCAAAAGAAATCACCCTAAAAAATGGATCTGTCATACCCTCCATCTACTTTCTTAATATAACACTCCTCCTCGTTGCATAGACCTTCCCTCTGTCATGGAAACATCTCTTTCTTTAGCAGGGTCACTCTTCTATACTGTAGGTTCATCTCTTTCTATTGGAGCTTGTACTAGAATATTTAAGTTCCTCAGGGATAAATCATTCTTGAAGGGATACAATTCTTCTTTGAGCTTTCTGTTTGGGGACCGAATTCTTCTATTTTTCTTGTACATATTCTTAAGTTGCCTATGGAGAGGCAAGAATATTCTTTTTGTAAGCCTTTCCAAATCAAGGGTTTCATTGTACATTTCCATGAGCTCCTTCATCTTTCTTCTCTCAATCAAACTTTCTTCTTTCAAATGTGCAACTTCTTTTCTAGCATCCCTGAGTTGTCTAATCAATCTCTTGAAAGTGGGATTGTCAGGGGGAGTGATGATGTTGATAACCTCAATAGGCTTCTCAGTGGATTCACCTTTACCTTTATCTTTCTGTTGAACAAAGGCTTTGGCTATAACCTCAATATGATTCTCAGTGGCTTCACCTTTACCTTTAACTTTCTTTGGGACTGAAGCCTTGGGTATGGCTTCTGCTTCAACAACTTCCTTGTGGGCTAATGATCTAGTAAAATGTCTCCTAACTCTAGTCTTAGTTGCTAAAGCAGGTGAAGGGAAATGAAATTTCCTCCCCTTATTGGTTGTGGTTTTGGTTGATGAAGGATCTTCTTCCAATTCAGGTGTAGGAGGAGGTGAAAATTCTCTTTGTGGGGAGTGATGAACCTCCCTCTCTTATTCTTCAATTTCTTTAGGGGTTTTTTTGTCTTGGGTAGTAGGATTTATTTTTCTCTTCTTACTTGTTCCTGTTGGGGAAACACTACTAGATGGAAAAGGGCTCTACATCTTGGATTGAGGGGTAGAGGCTATATATAGATGCATAATGGCAGAGACAATGAGTTGTTCCCAATAAATGTTTCTTTTCTTCAACTCTTCCATAACCAACATCCTGATCAAACCAAAGTGAAAAACACTAGTGTCCACAACCTTGGACATGGCTTGAACTCTATCAAACATATTTCCCATACTTCTTAACAGATAAAAGGGATAGTCATTGAATCCTTACCAATGAAATGTAGCAAGAGTCTAATGTGATATTGGTATATCATGTTAAATCTTCCCTCACATGTAAAATATCTCTAGATAATCTTCATCATTTGATCAAAACCCTCAACCATGTGGCTCCTAAGAACTCCCTTAGACAGATTGTCTTTCTGATAGTTAGGCTTGAGGAAATCCTTGGAAAAGGATGCATTGAGGATCATGGATTTGAACCACCTCTCACCAATGTTGGGTATCTCAGTGGCTGCTGAAATAGTGGCCTCAGATGCCTCAAACTCAAGGTTTCCTACCTTGGTCTTAATTCCATCAAAGTTTAAGGAAAAATTCCTTGCTACTTCAGGGTGTCCCCTCTGCATGTTTTGGAAAAAAGAGAGGTAGCCAACCCTTTGGAAAACCTCCCTGACCATAGGCTCAACATCAAACAGGTGAATTTCAGAAGGGTTAGTCCTGGCCACACTTCTTCCCTTGTGAGACTTATTCTTTTGAGGTGTATCCATGGATAGAAGCAGGGGATCAAAGACTATAATCCTATGAGAGGTAAGGAAACCAAACAGAGGTAAATTTCTTTTCAGTTTTGAAGGTGATCCTTAATTTCCGATTCAAGGATTTCCTCCAACTCACTTCTGGATTAACAAGAGATTGGTATGATATTTTAAAAAATGAGGAAAAGACACTTTGAGAAATTATATGAAGAGAGACTGCATTGTTGGGGTTTTAAATTGTCATTACGCCACCATAGAGGGTCCTCCAATCTTTTAAAATGCAGGGGCTCCTAACTCCTCACTGCAAGTAGACTTGTGAGATGAAATTATAACATGACTCAATGAAAAAGGGGGGTTAAGTCCTGTAGCTGTGAGCGTAGAAGATAGTAAAGGTTTGACAGGGAATTGGAAGTGTTGGAATAGGGGATTTGTAGTGTAGTCTAGAAATAATTTCAGTAGCCCAGTATGGGTAATTTGAGCCAAGGTGATAAATGGGTGCTCAAGGTATGAAGAAAAAGGTCTGAGTTCCAGTGAAGGGAAAATTTATCATGGAAATGGATATGGAGTGTGTGGCAGAAGAGGTAGAGAGGCTGGTTGGTGAGAGAGGTTGTAGCTTGTAGCACCAGGCACTACCAAAGGATAAGACATATATATATCTTAACGATCTTCAATGGAGTTGAAGTGGCTCATGAAGTACTTGGATGTTATAGATGATAAATGGAATATTTGCAGCAAGCCTGGAGTTGTTACATCCACCTCAAACTCCAATCCAATCCACATCGAATAATTAATTTCGTAGCACAATATGTAGCTCTGTTTGGACTAGTGGTTTTAGCAGCGCCGAGCTTAGGAGGAAGATTTCAAATTGGTAAATAGTTAGAACCTCATAAATGAACAAATATTAATATTCCTTTTGAAGACAAGAGTGTTGAAAACAATAAAAGACATGACATCAACTTGATGATGGTGAATGATGGTAAAGGAGAATATGTACAAAGGTGCGTTACAAAAAATCCTAGTGAGTTGGCAGCGCCCTTTTCAAAATTTCATTTGACTCCTTAATGAGAATAGTGACAGAGTGGAAAGGATCAAGTGTATGAGTGGATGAAGTGACTTTTCAGGTTTGAAGAGTCATGGGGTCGATAGTGCTAGATGTCAAATCAAGTGATGAGTCAAATACAAAAACCACAAAATGAACCTAGGCTATAACCATAGGTGTAGGACAAAAATGTGAACCAAAACCCAAGCCTTTATTTGTTTATACTAACCTAAGTAAATCACAAAGGGAAAAATAAAACAAACTTAAAGACTAAAAGGGAAAAATTAAAACTTAAGGGAAAAAATGACCCATGAAAACTTCATGTGATAACATTGGCTACATAGGGGATGACATGCTCCTTGTGAGCTGCCAAGAACAAGCAGATTTAGTGTCTTATTATAGGGCTATGGGGTCACTTATTCAAACATAAATAAAAATAAAAAGTGATATTTACAATGAATGGAAATCCAATAATGGCTTAAGCACAATATTTTTTCAAAAAGTTCCCATTGACAGGGCCACCAAAAAATTCGGAATCCACCAAGTTCTGCAATTTATAAGTGTTATTTGAAAATACCTCAGTGTTGTGGGTGGTAAATCCCCCTACAGACTAGCATTAAGGGTTCTGTAATGCATGCAAAAATGACCTAAAGTCTCCTACTTTTTACCATCATCCCAATCATAAACTCCATTATTCATATGTAAATATAAGGTTAAAAGATCAAGTTACTGTACCTTAGTTTCCGTGTTTGATGTCAATCCTTTAACGTTCGGTCGCTCCTTGACTGCAAATATTCTCCCAAAGCTGACCTACATTCATAAACCGACAAACAGAGAACTCCGAACATGCATATGATCTATGAACTAATGGATTAGAGATTTTATCAAAATATAATCAATATTACACATTAAAAAACCTCATATGGCGGGACGGGAAAAGTACTTCTGTTTATTAATATCACAAGAGAACCTTACAATAGTGAGATCGACCACTGCTCCTCGAATCTGGTCCTGGGCTCCTCTTCAACTGTGCTCCAACTAATTTTGTATATGCTTCTCTTCACACACTAGTTGCAAAAGGTTGGGACAAAGGGAATGCGAAATTGGGTAGAGTTTCTTTACAATTATTTTCCTCCTTTCAAATGGGACCCCTACCCCTTCTTTTATAGGCTAGAAAGGGCTAGGCATTTGGTCGAGTGACAAGATATGGGTGGTCAAACGGTTTAGGTAACTTACCCAAAACTATGAGTTCCATCAACAACTTTCCATTTTTCATGCTTTTGTAGGTATACGCAGGCTGTAGTGGGTCAGCTAGTGTATACACACACGCAATAGTGGATCAGGGCACATGTGCCTTCAAAAAGGGTGTTTTTAAGAAGAGTTTTTCAATAGTGGCTTGGAAAAATATGTAAAACGAGATGGCCTGATGCTAGGTAAGCATATCTGGTGCAAATTAGGGTTATAACATATGCCCCCTAATGTGTGAGGTCAGAAGAGCATATGATGGCCGAAATACATTATCAATCTTCACCAATGTATGAAACAAGTGAGCCCAGGGACCAGAGTTTGGTAGGTGCCATCTGCAAAATAAAAATTGTCCTACCGAGGTGGGCATACCCATGCTCGAAATGAAATAAAATCATGGATGTCAATCAAATACACTGCAGATCCATGTCATATAACTATATAAAGTGTATCCACGAGCAATACACAATGATTCTACCTCTCGAAATCAAAAAGATATACATGTATAGTATCCATCTTCAAGAAGCGAATAAGGTCTGATGGCTAGAGATGAGGCCTTCAGAGCTCAAGAAACAACTTCAAAATATTCACAACTCGGATAGGAGTGTAATATGAGTGTACGACTTCATTACCCACAGGTCTTCGACGAATTGTCAAGAACGAACTAGAGTATTTTGATGATCATGCTGAGGTCTTCATGGATTTCAAACAAAGGCTTGATTGGGCTTTTGGGATGGTTGGGCATGAGGGAAAGAGAAAATATGTAGAGGGGCAAACTCAAGCTTGGTAATAACTTCCCTTGGACAATAGCACAACAAAAGATGAGACTCAGGCAGCATGGTATTTGACATAAGTCTACGATGCAGGAGGCAACGAAAACTCTCCATATATTTGGAAGAATAACCAAACAGAGGAGGACACAACTCTATGTAGCATGACCAACTTCCTAAGGTCATATTAAATCCCAGGGCTTGATGAACAAATGAAAGGATGTGCTTTGTCCAAGGGAGACTCATTGTGCTGCCAACAAAAAGAAAATACTTTTCCCTTCCTCTTTTTGGGGTATATTTGATTTTTTTATCTTTTTCAATAAGTTCGGAAATCTTGAAAAGGAATAAAAGAATGCTACATTACAAAGGAGGATCAAGTGTCACAGAAATACTAATTCCAAGTGCAAGGAACACATGGATTCTTAGAGAAAATGGATATATGTAGGAAAAGGACACTCGGGAAAAATCCTCCGTGGGCCAAGGTGTCAAGACATAGAGAAAAAGTGCTACAAGGCTTTCGTATAAGGCATGCTTCGGATGGTTCAGTTGAGAGCAAGATGGAGCTGACATTAGGCCAAATAAACATGTATGCAAATGCGATTAATAAGACACAATGGTAACGTCCTTCGATGTGATTTTAACGAGCCCATAGAAGGTAAGCTCGGGATTTTTCATTTTTAGAGAGTTTGAAAAAATGTAAAAGGAGACTCCATTGGGGTACCTTTTTTCGAAGGTAGTCTAGTCAGTTAGAAAAAGGGGTAAACTAGCACCAAAACGATGTCTATTCAAAACCATTTTAACGAGTGTGATAAATACAAGATCACTCGACAATTTTTTCATATTTAAGTAGTCTAAAAAAAAATTAACTATGGACTTTGCCAAGAATGTTCTTCTGGACCATTTTAATAAGTGTGAAGGAATAAGTTCACTTGATGATCTTTTCAATTTTAGGGAGTCTAAAAAGAGCTTAACTATGGACTTTGTGGGGGTTTTGTTTTCGTAAATTCAGTCCCTCGGGCCCGAAAAAGGGTCAAAATGATACCTGAGAATACTCTTTTAGGGAACCAAAGCTCCTAGAGTATACCTTTGTTCGTACAGTTGACCATCCGGACCGAAAAGGGGTAAAATACCACCGGACAGACGTGCCTTCAAATTTTAGTTTAGTGAGCATGAAGGTCAACAAGATCGCTCAACAATCTTTTCATTTTTAGAGGGTCTGAAAAGGGCTTAAAAGAAGACCTGTAGTGCTATGACTCATGTATGAAAGTGGTTCAGGTGGAGCCCACTACTAGTCTCAGACCAAGAGTCTCTTCGATAGTCAACTTGGAAAGTCTCCCAAAAGGGAAAACACAAACCACAATGTAAGTCCTCCCACAACATAGAAATCGTAGTCATGGATTCAAGGATAGACTTATCTGAAGGCAATTTAAAATATGAGAAATCACACAAATGAGGGTCGATAGGCCCAAAGGGTAAATTAAACTGACTATATTCCATATGACAATGGAGGCTCTGGTCAGGACTAGCAGAGTCTATCAATGAAGAATCACAAGCATGAAATCTTACCGATCTACAACCAACAAGATTAGACTCAGAAAGAGACTCAAGATCACTTGGACTAAGAGGGGGAAGTAAAGGCTCCCATGCCCCCATTGGATAAACCAAAGGATCAATTTCTAAGACCAAGTCTTGAGAAGGAAAACATGATTGCATAGGTTCCTTCTCAGAAGCAATTGAACACCAAGGATAAGATGCCACATAATTAACCTGTGGCAGGGTAGAGTCTACACGATCACTAGGAACATATAAAGGGGTAGTCTGAACTAATGCCGAATTAGGATGGTGATTATCAAATTCCAGCTGGTCAATAGTGACAATGCTTCCATTGTGAGGGAAATGCATCACCCAAAAGAGCGTAGACACCACAACATTCATAGCATATACATAATCATGCCCGAGAAGCATATTAAAATCTAATGGGCCTTGCACTACTATAACATAAAAAAGGACAATCTTCCCACCTAATGAGATAGGAAACTAAGGAAGCACCCCCAAATACTCACTAGGACGTCTATCAAAAGCCAACAATTCATGCAAAGAAGACACAAGCTCGAGAGATCCCAAGACTTTCCAAACCGAGGAGGATAAAATACTTGCATAGGATCCTTCATCCATAATACATCGATAATTTTTTTTTGAATTAACTTCAACCCTTATAGGGTGTAGAAGCAGGAAGATGAGGCTCAACAAGGTCATTCCAATAAAAGGAAACCATTATAGGGCTTGGAGGGCGTGTACTTGGAACAAGTGGAATGCCCCCTTGTTCTGAAAGTACTGAACTGGAAATGCTAAAAACATAGTCGGTAGACACATCACTCTCTAAGAGAAGAGTGGGATCAGTCGACGACTGCATCGACATGACCTCTTTCTGAACCAATGGTTGAATAGGATGAGAGACTACATGGTCTAAAAACACCTCACCCCCCAAAAGAGGAGTGGGATCAGCCGATGAATGCATCAACATGACCACTTTATCAACCAATGGTTGAATAGGCTGAGAGACTACATGGTCTAAAGGCACCTCACCCCCCAAAAGAGGAGTGTGATCAGTCGATGACTACATTGGCATGACCACTTTCTCAACTAAGGGCTGAATAGGCTAAGAGGAAACCTCAAAAAACTTAGAATCAGAAGAGCTTGTAGACAGGGACCACAATATTTGTACCTCTAGAATTCCAGGTTACATATGAGTAAGGTGATCTCCCTTGAAAAGCTTACAAGGGAACTTAGGCTTACGTCCTATCCATCTAGGTTTCTCAATAGAATCAATGCCCCCAACATGAATAGTAGTGGATGGTTTCACATCTCCAACATGACTTGCAGAGGTTGGTGATAGGTCGATAACATGACTCAAAGAGGATACAAACCTATTACCAGTATGACTAACAGTGACTGGACTTTTTCCCCCAGCATGACTTGCAAAGGGAGGGTGCTTGCCCCTAGCATGAATTGCAGAGGCTGGGTGTTGGTCCTCAACATGAATTGTAGAGGTTGGCGACCTATCTCCAACATGATTCGTAGAGGTTGGTGACTTCTTCTTCCTATTCTTCCTCTTTCTATTTAGTTTAGACTTCCGGTTACTAGTAACTGTACTTTCACCAGAGGTGGGAGAAGGAGGAGGAGAAGAATTTGCTGACAAAGGAACATCAACATTATTCCCATGACATAAAGTTCTTAACTGGGAAGTGTCAAGAGTAATTGGGACATTTGGAATGGTACCCAACCAAACCGGTAATCCCACATTCAACCCAGGAATGTACAAAGTGGCCATCAAAGGGACACCAACGTTTCCAAAGAAAGGAAAAACACAAGAATCCCCTTGTGAAGGGGTTCCTTGGTTNGGGGCTAGATCCAAGACTCGAAGTGGTTTTGATGTTGCCTCTGTGACTGCCTCACAGCCTTGGGAAAATTACAGAGTGCTAACAGTGAGGAAGGTGGATAGGTCTTCTATAAGCATCATGCTTTCAAGAGGCTATGTGAATAAAAACTCAGTCACAAGAACTTAAAATTAAAGTTTAAAACACTAAAAAACATTCATAGCAGCATTATAATCAAACATCCATTATAAAAAAACCACAACATCTCATATGGATCATCCAATAATGAGCAATTAATAATAAGAGGAAACAAGATGATGAAATGAAATCGAATTCTATTAATGAAAATGTCTCAAGTCTCATACATAACTAGAGAACAACTTTGTTTAGTCAAAATATTACAAAAAGGGAGCTCTGCTCAACCATTCGAACCTATCAAATCATTCATCTGATGTATTTAAAATAAAAAAAAGTAGGCAACAACTAGAGGTGCGATTTGGCCTTCTTATCCTAGGATTCTCCACAAAAAACTACAATTCTAACATCTCTACCAACAAATCTTACAAACTGCTAAAATCAAGGAGCCATGTTGGAAACCACTCTAACAAAAATTAAATGACATGTCTTGCTTCTTGGGCACATCCTTCTCCAGTGCCATGTGTCCTTCAAGTTTGTATGTTGATCTCCAACTGCTACCTGTTGATCTTTGGTTCCCTCAAGATCATAAAAGTCAAGAAGAAGTCAAGAATTCAAAACCTCTGTCTGTAATGGTTAGTTCGTAGCTCCATTCTATAGCGCATTCGGTATTCAATTCCATAGCACCCTCCTATAAATTGCTCTGTAGATTCTGTAGCGCCCCTTTGAAAAGATGATCTGTAGATTCCATAGTGCCCCCTGTAAAACTACTTTGCAAATTCCGTAGTGCACTTCATGTGCTTGGCTAGGTGATTTTGTAGCACCTTTGGTAGCACAATCACAAAACAGTCTCTGTAGATGATTCCGTAGCACCATGTGCTACAAAATATTTGTGTTTTTCTGTGTGATGCAACAACTCTTCAAAAACACAAAAAATCTTAGTTGATGGACTAGGAGCATGTAGATGCCTATATAGGTGAAAATATCATACTTCCTTGAACACTTCAAGCTTGCAAAAGAAATCACCCTAAAAAATGGATCTGTCATACCCTCCATCTACTTTCTTAATATAACACTCCTCCTCGTTGCATAGACCTTCCCTCTGTCATGGAAACATCTCTTTCTTTAGCAGGGTCACTCTTCTATACTGTAGGTTCATCTCTTTCTATTGTAGCTTGTACTAGAATATTTAAGTTCCTCAGGGATAAATCATTCTTGAAGGGCTACAATTATTCTTTGAGCTTTCTGTTTGGGGACCAAATTCTTCTATTTTTCTTGTACATAGTCTTAAGTTACCTATAGAGAGGCAAGAATATTCTTTTTGTAAGCCTTTCCAAATCAAGGGTTTCATTGTACATTTCCATGAGCTCCTTCATCTTTCTTCTCTCAATCAAACTTTTTGCCTTCAAACGTGCAACTTCTTTTCTAGCATCCCTGAGTTGTCTAATCAATCTCTTGAAAGTGGGATTGTCAGGGGGAGTGATGATGTTGATAACCTCAATAGGCTTCTCAGTGGCTTCACCTTTACCTTTATCTTTCTGTTGAACAAAGGCTTTGGCTATAACCTCAATATGATTCTCAGTGGCTTCACCTTTACCTTTAACTTTCTTTGGGATTGAAGCCTTGGGTATGGCTTCTGCTTCAACAAATTCCTTGTGGGCTAATGATCTAGTAAAATGTCTCCTAACTCTAGTCTTAGTTGCTGGAGCAGGTGAAGGGAAATGAAATTTCCTCCCCTTATTGGTTGTGGTTTTGGTTGATGAAGGAACTTCTTCCAATTCAGGTGTCGGAGGAGGTGAAAATTCTCTTTGTGGGGAGTGATGAACCTCCCTCTCTTATTCTTCAATTTCTTTAGGGGTTTTTTTGTCTTGGGTAGTAGGATTTATTTTTCTCTTCTTACTTGTTCCTGTTGGGGAAACACTACTAGATGGAAAAGGGCTCTACATCTTGGATTGAGGGGTAGAGGCTATATATAGATGCATAATGGCAGAGACAATGAGTTGTTCCCAATAAATGTTTCTTTTCTTCAACTCTTCCATAACCAACATCCTGATCAAACCAAAGTGAAAAACACTAGTGTCCACAACCTTGGACATGGCTTGAACTCTATCAAACATATTTCCCATACTTCTTAACAGATAAAAGGGATAGTCATTGAATCCTTACCAATGAAATGTAGCAAGAGTCTAATGTGATATTGGTATATCATGTTAAATCTTCCCTCACATGTAAAATATCTCTAGATAATCTTCATCATTTGATCAAAACCCTCAACCATGTGGCTCCTAAGAACTCCCTTAGACAGATTGTCTTTCTGATAGTTAGGCTTGAGGAAATCCTTGGAAAAGGATGCATTGAGGATCATGGATTTGAACCACCTCTCACCAATGTTGGGTATCTCAGTGGCTGCTGAAATAGTGGCCTCAGATGCCTCAAACTCAAGGTTTCCTACCTTGGTCTTAATTCCATCAAAGTTTAAGGAAAAATTCCTTGCTACTTCAGGGTGTCCCCTCTGCATGTTTTGGAAAAAAGAGAGGTAGCCAACCCTTTGGAAAACCTCCCTGACCATAGGCTCAACATCAAACAGGTGAATTTCAGAAGGGTTAGTCCTGGCCACACTTCTTCCCTTGTGAGACTTATTCTTTTGAGGTGTATCCATGGATAGAAGCAGGGGATCAAAGACTATAATCCTATGAGAGGTAAGGAAACCAAACAGAGGTAAATTTCTTTTCAGTTTTGAAGGTGATCCTTAATTTCCGATTCAAGGATTTCCTCCAACTCACTTCTGGATTAACAAGAGATTGGTATGATATTTTAAAAAATGAGGAAAAGACACTTTGAGAAATTATATGAAGAGAGACTGCATTGTTGGGGTTTTAAATTGTCATTACGCCACCATAGAGGGTCCTCCAATCTTTTAAAATGCAGGGGCTCCTAACTCCTCACTGCAAGTAGACTTGTGAGATGAAATTATAACATGACTCAATGAAAAAGGGGGGTTAAGTCCTGTAGCTGTGAGCGTAGAAGATAGTAAAGGTTTGACAGGGAATTGGAAGTGTTGGAATAGGGGATTTGTAGTGTAGTCTAGAAATAATTTCAGTAGCCCAGTATGGGTAATTTGAGCCAAGGTGATAAATGGGTGCTCAAGGTATGAAGAAAAAGGTCTGAGTTCCAGTGAAGGGAAAATTTATCATGGAAATGGATATGGAGTGTGTGGCAGAAGAGGTAGAGAGGCTGGTTGGTGAGAGAGGTTGTAGCTTGTAGCACCAGGCACTACCAAAGGATAAGACATATATATATCTTAACGATCTTCAATGGAGTTGAAGTGGCTCATGAAGTACTTGGATGTTATAGATGATAAATGGAATATTTGCAGCAAGCCTGGAGTTGTTACATCCACCTCAAACTCCAATCCAATCCACATCGAATAATTAATTTCGTAGCACAATATGTAGCTCTGTTTGGACTAGTGGTTTTAGCAGCGCCGAGCTTAGGAGGAAGATTTCAAATTGGTAAATAGTTAGAACCTCATAAATGAACAAATATTAATATTCCTTTTGAAGACAAGAGTGTTGAAAACAATAAAAGACATGACATCAACTTGATGATGGTGAATGATGGTAAAGGAGAATATGTACAAAGGTGCGTTACAAAAAATCCTAGTGAGTTGGCAGCGCCCTTTTCAAAATTTCATTTGACTCCTTAATGAGAATAGTGACAGAGTGGAAAGGATCAAGTGTATGAGTGGATGAAGTGACTTTTCAGGTTTGAAGAGTCATGGGGTCGATAGTGCTAGATGTCAAATCAAGTGATGAGTCAAATACAAAAACCACAAAATGAACCTAGGCTATAACCATAGGTGTAGGACAAAAATGTGAACCAAAACCCAAGCCTTTATTTGTTTATACTAACCTAAGTAAATCACAAAGGGAAAAATAAAACAAACTTAAAGACTAAAAGGGAAAAATTAAAACTTAAGGGAAAAAATGACCCATGAAAACTTCATGTGATAACATTGGCTACATAGGGGATGACATGCTCCTTGTGAGCTGCCAAGAACAAGCAGATTTAGTGTCTTATTATAGGGCTATGGGGTCACTTATTCAAACATAAATAAAAATAAAAAGTGATATTTACAATGAATGGAAATCCAATAATGGCTTAAGCACAATATTTTTTCAAAAAGTTCCCATTGACAGGGCCACCAAAAAATTCGGAATCCACCAAGTTCTGCAATTTATAAGTGTTATTTGAAAATACCTCAGTGTTGTGGGTGGTAAATCCCCCTACAGACTAGCATTAAGGGTTCTGTAATGCATGCAAAAATGACCTAAAGTCTCCTACTTTTTACCATCATCCCAATCATAAACTCCATTATTCATATGTAAATATAAGGTTAAAAGATCAAGTTACTGTACCTTAGTTTCCGTGTTTGATGTCAATCCTTTAACGTTCGGTCGCTCCTTGACTGCAAATATTCTCCCAAAGCTGACCTACATTCATAAACCGACAAACAGAGAACTCCGAACATGCATATGATCTATGAACTAATGGATTAGAGATTTTATCAAAATATAATCAATATTACACATTAAAAAACCTCATATGGCGGGACGGGAAAAGTACTTCTGTTTATTAATATCACAAGAGAACCTTACAATAGTGAGATCGACCACTGCTCCTCGAATCTGGTCCTGGGCTCCTCTTCAACTGTGCTCCAACTAATTTTGTATATGCTTCTCTTCACACACTAGTTGCAAAAGGTTGGGACAAAGGGAATGCGAAATTGGGTAGAGTTTCTTTACAATTATTTTCCTCCTTTCAAATGGGACCCCTACCCCTTCTTTTATAGGCTAGAAAGGGCTAGGCATTTGGTCGAGTGACAAGATATGGGTGGTCAAACGGTTTAGGTAACTTACCCAAAACTATGAGTTCCATCAACAACTTTCCATTTTTCATGCTTTTGTAGGTATACGCAGGCTGTAGTGGGTCAGCTAGTGTATACACACACGCAATAGTGGATCAGGGCACATGTGCCTTCAAAAAGGGTGTTTTTAAGAAGAGTTTTTCAATAGTGGCTTGGAAAAATATGTAAAACGAGATGGCCTGATGCTAGGTAAGCATATCTGGTGCAAATTAGGGTTATAACATATGCCCCCTAATGTGTGAGGTCAGAAGAGCATATGATGGCCGAAATACATTATCAATCTTCACCAATGTATGAAACAAGTGAGCCCAGGGACCAGAGTTTGGTAGGTGCCATCTGCAAAATAAAAATTGTCCTACCGAGGTGGGCATACCCATGCTCGAAATGAAATAAAATCATGGATGTCAATCAAATACACTGCAGATCCATGTCATATAACTATATAAAGTGTATCCACGAGCAATACACAATGATTCTACCTCTCGAAATCAAAAAGATATACATGTATAGTATCCATCTTCAAGAAGCGAATAAGGTCTGATGGCTAGAGATGAGGCCTTCAGAGCTCAAGAAACAACTTCAAAATATTCACAACTCGGATAGGAGTGTAATATGAGTGTACGACTTCATTACCCACAGGTCTTCGACGAATTGTCAAGAACGAACTAGAGTATTTTGATGATCATGCTGAGGTCTTCATGGATTTCAAACAAAGGCTTGATTGGGCTTTTGGGATGGTTGGGCATGAGGGAAAGAGAAAATATGTAGAGGGGCAAACTCAAGCTTGGTAATAACTTCCCTTGGACAATAGCACAACAAAAGATGAGACTCAGGCAGCATGGTATTTGACATAAGTCTACGATGCAGGAGGCAACGAAAACTCTCCATATATTTGGAAGAATAACCAAACAGAGGAGGACACAACTCTATGTAGCATGACCAACTTCCTAAGGTCATATTAAATCCCAGGGCTTGATGAACAAATGAAAGGATGTGCTTTGTCCAAGGGAGACTCATTGTGCTGCCAACAAAAAGAAAATACTTTTCCCTTCCTCTTTTTGGGGTATATTTGATTTTTTTATCTTTTTCAATAAGTTCGGAAATCTTGAAAAGGAATAAAAGAATGCTACATTACAAAGGAGGATCAAGTGTCACAGAAATACTAATTCCAAGTGCAAGGAACACATGGATTCTTAGAGAAAATGGATATATGTAGGAAAAGGACACTCGGGAAAAATCCTCCGTGGGCCAAGGTGTCAAGACATAGAGAAAAAGTGCTACAAGGCTTTCGTATAAGGCATGCTTCGGATGGTTCAGTTGAGAGCAAGATGGAGCTGACATTAGGCCAAATAAACATGTATGCAAATGCGATTAATAAGACACAATGGTAACGTCCTTCGATGTGATTTTAACGAGCCCATAGAAGGTAAGCTCGGGATTTTTCATTTTTAGAGAGTTTGAAAAAATGTAAAAGGAGACTCCATTGGGGTACCTTTTTTCGAAGGTAGTCTAGTCAGTTAGAAAAAGGGGTAAACTAGCACCAAAACGATGTCTATTCAAAACCATTTTAACGAGTGTGATAAATACAAGATCACTCGACAATTTTTTCATATTTAAGTAGTCTAAAAAAAAATTAACTATGGACTTTGCCAAGAATGTTCTTCTGGACCATTTTAATAAGTGTGAAGGAATAAGTTCACTTGATGATCTTTTCAATTTTAGGGAGTCTAAAAAGAGCTTAACTATGGACTTTGTGGGGGTTTTGTTTTCGTAAATTCAGTCCCTCGGGCCCGAAAAAGGGTCAAAATGATACCTGAGAATACTCTTTTAGGGAACCAAAGCTCCTAGAGTATACCTTTGTTCGTACAGTTGACCATCCGGACCGAAAAGGGGTAAAATACCACCGGACAGACGTGCCTTCAAATTTTAGTTTAGTGAGCATGAAGGTCAACAAGATCGCTCAACAATCTTTTCATTTTTAGAGGGTCTGAAAAGGGCTTAAAAGAAGACCTGTAGTGCTATGACTCATGTATGAAAGTGGTTCAGGTGGAGCCCACTACTAGTCTCAGACCAAGAGTCTCTTCGATAGTCAACTTGGAAAGTCTCCCAAAAGGGAAAACACAAACCACAATGTAAGTCCTCCCACAACATAGAAATCGTAGTCATGGATTCAAGGATAGACTTATCTGAAGGCAATTTAAAATATGAGAAATCACACAAATGAGGGTCGATAGGCCCAAAGGGTAAATTAAACTGACTATATTCCATATGACAATGGAGGCTCTGGTCAGGACTAGCAGAGTCTATCAATGAAGAATCACAAGCATGAAATCTTACCGATCTACAACCAACAAGATTAGACTCAGAAAGAGACTCAAGATCACTTGGACTAAGAGGGGGAAGTAAAGGCTCCCATGCCCCCATTGGATAAACCAAAGGATCAATTTCTAAGACCAAGTCTTGAGAAGGAAAACATGATTGCATAGGTTCCTTCTCAGAAGCAATTGAACACCAAGGATAAGATGCCACATAATTAACCTGTGGCAGGGTAGAGTCTACACGATCACTAGGAACATATAAAGGGGTAGTCTGAACTAATGCCGAATTAGGATGGTGATTATCAAATTCCAGCTGGTCAATAGTGACAATGCTTCCATTGTGAGGGAAATGCATCACCCAAAAGAGCGTAGACACCACAACATTCATAGCATATACATAATCATGCCCGAGAAGCATATTAAAATCTAATGGGCCTTGCACTACTATAACATAAAAAAGGACAATCTTCCCACCTAATGAGATAGGAAACTAAGGAAGCACCCCCAAATACTCACTAGGACGTCTATCAAAAGCCAACAATTCATGCAAAGAAGACACAAGCTCGAGAGATCCCAAGACTTTCCAAACCGAGGAGGATAAAATACTTGCATAGGATCCTTCATCCATAATACATCGATAATTTTTTTTTGAATTAACTTCAACCCTTATAGGGTGTAGAAGCAGGAAGATGAGGCTCAACAAGGTCATTCCAATAAAAGGAAACCATTATAGGGCTTGGAGGGCGTGTACTTGGAACAAGTGGAATGCCCCCTTGTTCTGAAAGTACTGAACTGGAAATGCTAAAAACATAGTCGGTAGACACATCACTCTCTAAGAGAAGAGTGGGATCAGTCGACGACTGCATCGACATGACCTCTTTCTGAACCAATGGTTGAATAGGATGAGAGACTACATGGTCTAAAAACACCTCACCCCCCAAAAGAGGAGTGGGATCAGCCGATGAATGCATCAACATGACCACTTTATCAACCAATGGTTGAATAGGCTGAGAGACTACATGGTCTAAAGGCACCTCACCCCCCAAAAGAGGAGTGTGATCAGTCGATGACTACATTGGCATGACCACTTTCTCAACTAAGGGCTGAATAGGCTAAGAGGAAACCTCAAAAAACTTAGAATCAGAAGAGCTTGTAGACAGGGACCACAATATTTGTACCTCTAGAATTCCAGGTTACATATGAGTAAGGTGATCTCCCTTGAAAAGCTTACAAGGGAACTTAGGCTTACGTCCTATCCATCTAGGTTTCTCAATAGAATCAATGCCCCCAACATGAATAGTAGTGGATGGTTTCACATCTCCAACATGACTTGCAGAGGTTGGTGATAGGTCGATAACATGACTCAAAGAGGATACAAACCTATTACCAGTATGACTAACAGTGACTGGACTTTTTCCCCCAGCATGACTTGCAAAGGGAGGGTGCTTGCCCCTAGCATGAATTGCAGAGGCTGGGTGTTGGTCCTCAACATGAATTGTAGAGGTTGGCGACCTATCTCCAACATGATTCGTAGAGGTTGGTGACTTCTTCTTCCTATTCTTCCTCTTTCTATTTAGTTTAGACTTCCGGTTACTAGTAACTGTACTTTCACCAGAGGTGGGAGAAGGAGGAGGAGAAGAATTTGCTGACAAAGGAACATCAACATTATTCCCATGACATAAAGTTCTTAACTGGGAAGTGTCAAGAGTAATTGGGACATTTGGAATGGTACCCAACCAAACCGGTAATCCCACATTCAACCCAGGAATGTACAAAGTGGCCATCAAAGGGACACCAACGTTTCCAAAGAAAGGAAAAACACAAGAATCCCCTTGTGAAGGGGTTCCTTGGTT